>JAEUWP010000398.1:0-31897 GCA_018524725.1 Podaxis mareebaensis | reverse complement strand
ATGACTAATCATGACTAAGCCTGACTAAGCCTGACTAATGCTGACTAAAACTGAGTAAGCAATATACTTAATGTCCGCTTCTTTATAGACCCCTCCCGTCTTGATACCAAAGCTATAATCCTTATATGGACTTGATGACGTAAATATTTGATGTCTTCTTACGCCTCATGGTCTGACCTTCTATGTATTTTGGTTTCTCAGGAGCAGAAAATTCGAACAGAAATTATAATAAATCATCCCTTACAAATCATGGAAGGGCGACCACAAGGAAAACTGTACTGCATGATTCTTGAAACTTTACGATTCGTTATATACCACAAGTTCTGTCCTTTCGCCCGCACCACCCGCTCCGTCACTCTTACCCCAATGGCACCGACTAACGAACTGGACAGCATAACGACGTCTGAAGGGGAGATGATATGGGATGTATCGAATGCAGGCAAGGAATGCAAGACGTGGTATAGGATATACGGTAATCTGAATTCTGGAGTTCGGCCACTGGTGGTGTTGCATGGTGGTCCTGGAGTGACTTCCGACTACCTTAGCATTTTTTCCGATCTCACCTTGCAGAGGTCTATTCCTGTGATCATCTACGATCAACTTGGGAACGGGCTTTCGACGCATCTTCCAGAAAAGATGGGAGATATTACTTTCTGGACGGAGCAGCTGTTTTTGGATGAACTGAAACACCTACTTGAGCATCTCGGGGTGTATCACGACTACGATCTCCTTGGACACTCGTGGGGTGGGATGTTGGGAGCACGCCATGCTGTTAGACAACCTGGAGGATTGAAGCGCCTGGTTATCATGTCTTCCCCAGCATCGAACAAGCTTTGGATCGAGGCACAAGAAATCCTTCGCCGAAAACTCCCACAAGACGTGCAGGATGTCCTTGATAGGTGTGAAAGGGACGGAAAGACGGACAGCAAGGAGTATCAAGATGCAGTCAGCGTTTACTACTCCCGCTTCCTTTGCACATTGGACCCGATGCCGGAAGCTCTTCGGAAGAGCTTTGAGTGGATGGAGAAAGACCCGACCGTGTATCTCACAATGTCAGTTCATCCTCCCACCTCTTTGAGCTGGAGTATTAACAACATGTCCAGGAATGGGCCATCAGAGTTCTATATGACCGGTCCTATTAAGGACTGGACAATACTTGACGAGGCCCACAAGATTTCGGTTCCGACCCTTCTCACAAATGGTTGGAAGGACGAAGCCGCTGATAGCTGTGTCTATCCATTCTTCAAGCTAGTTCCAAGGATACGGTGGATTCAATTTGCTGTGGGCCGTTTTATGTTATGTTTAAACTTCACCAGATGCTCATAGGATATGATAGGAATCGAGTCATATGGCTCATCTTGAGGAGCGAGAGAAATTTTTCCAAGTCGTTGGACTCTTCCTGACCGAATGAAGGAATTTTGCGCGGCATTTGTAGCAATTTTCTCAGGAACTCGATAGGACGGTATGGATAGATCTTGATAGTGGTGAAGGAGGTTGGAGTGCAATACATTTGATTCCTACCCCCCAAGTTTCTACGCACATAATAGGATTTCAGTGTCCGAAACAAGTCCGACTGGTTCCGACCGTTCGGTCCAACGTTCCCACGAATAGCCACATTGTCGCGCACTCGAAGACGTCAGTTCGAGTTCTCTTCAGCTTCTTCCTTTTCCGACAAACCTTGTTTGACCATGTGAACACGGAGCATTTTAGGAACACAGGCATTCACACAATTATCCTCGAAGCCATTGGAACCAGCACTAACGGCCTAGTCGGGCTGCTTTCTCGCACGGTGTGACGTTCCGAGGTAATCTTGACTGTTTCCTCATAATTAGTAGCCATCCAGCTGAAACAATGCGTAGAAAGCTTGAATATCTCCGATATACCTCATCTCCGATAATCTGGGATACGGCCTTCCTGACGCTCCGTTCTAAAATCAATACTTCGCGATTGCCTGTGACTCCCTCAATCAGATAGCTGTCAAGGGTCACAACGTCACTCGCTTATGCCCTTGGAGTCCTCCCGCCTTTTGACCAGACGTTGGCCCAGACGACCCCTGCCCTCTGTTTTCAATCCTCAGTATTCTTAAGATGAAGCTCCCAAAGAACAAGGTGCGTGTATTAGGCTTGTGTACTCTCTGATATTTAACGAGGTTTAGGACCTGTCGTTCAATATCGCGGTAGCGACTTGCACTAGCATTGCAATCCTCAATCTCCTTCGGATTTCCATGCTACTGGAACTCAAAACCTTGCTTTTCGCCCATGTAGATTTCCGTGAGGTTCTCTTTCTACTCCAGGTGTCCAGACACAACTAACCTCCCCTCTGGATTTCAGCATACGCATCCGACGGCTACCCCCGTCAACTACCTTTGAATGTACGGAATGCGGTAATGACTTTCAATGATACGTCATATTATGGTCTGCACGACGTACGAAATTGGGAATCCCTTACACCGCCAGGCAATGGTTGGGTGGTGCTGGAGCCTGGGCCGCGGTCCTACGCGGTCACAATGTATCATCAGCTTCATTGCCTGAATTCGATGCGTTACGACCTCACCCAGTCAAAGATCGGGAAGAAGCCAACTGCAGCGGAACTTGGTCACGCTCACCATTGTTATAATTACATTCGCCAGGGTCTTCAGTGTGGCCTAGACCTCACGCTGGAACCTACCCATGATGGCACGGGGGGCATAGAACACGTTTGTCGAGACTGGGTGCAGATACGGACGTTCATGGAACAAAATTTTAGGAAATACCCTACTTATTTTGATTGATTGTGTTCGAAGTTGCCCTTCGATAATGTGTATTGCTGTTCTGTGCTACCTACATCTATTTTGGTTGTGAAACAATCCAGGCGCTCCTCATCAGTCCGGCTATACAAGCGGATAATATTCAGGCTTGATTAAAAGATAGTTTCATCAATTCGGCCAGCGAACAGGCATGTGCCAAACACCGCGTTTCAGCACTGGACACTCTCTGTCCATTTGCCCATGATGCATGGATACTGAACGACGGCCAAAATGGGACAGAATGGGTCTCTCTCCTCAGGGATGCCGTCCTTTACATTGTAGTCCCGCGCTGATCCTTCCGCATCATGAAGCCCCACGAGAACCAGATGGGGAAAATTGAAGGGCACACTAATTTGGGCGTAACGAGCAGAGCGTTATTTTAACTTGATACCCGATCGCCTATCCTTTTATACTAATTCTGTAGGTAGGTACTGCCACATGCACCACAACTAATTCGACGCATTTGCGACCTCACGATGAAGCCCACCGACCAAGCGAGAGTGACACTTCTGCCTTTACTGCCGCTCCTTTGCATACTACTCCTGAGCACGATTTTCAATGCTACGCTGACATGGAATGACTTCCAAGTACTTTCCAGGGCGCGGAGCGCCGAAGGTACGAGAAGATATAATCATTATCGCCTTGATGCTAACAGTAAGGGCGATCGACAGAAGCCAAACGCAACCCTGGACAGAGCGAGGTACCTCTTAGCCTGGATCACGTACTCCAACTCGTCGACGCAAATGCACACTACGGAATGAGCGCTGGCGATGAATGGGAGTCGCTGCTACCCTCGAACCATGCTTCCGGGGTACACCTTAGCCAGACGAGTGAGCATGGACAGTACATATCTGTCTATCATCAGCTCTCTTGCTTGAACACACTCAGGGAGTTGTACATGAATCCTGGCTGGAAGGATGACACGAGGAAACAGGAAACTGCTCATCACTGCTTGAACATTCTACGCCAAGCTGTTCTCTGCAACGCAGATACCACTTTGGAACCCTCTCACCCCGAAAAGCTCTCAAATGGAAAGGTGGTGGCTGCAGCCAGCGGGATGGACGTCTTTCACGTGTGCAGGAACTGGGAACGACTTAGGACTTTGGCTGAGCAGGACAGCTTCGCGAACAGTCATCATTCAATCCAGCGAGCGCCATGATGGCGTTTGAGCTCAGTTGGTATGCCAGCTTCCAATTCGTAGACATTGATAAGACTAATATAATACAGCCCGTTTCCCATGGAACGTTTGACTTCTTGTCGAACATTCGCCAATTACGACCATGTGGGTTAGCGAAGCCTTCTCAGCCAAGTCAAACAATATCACGATGAAACAAACTCTGTTGCCACCCCTTTTCGGCAATTTGACCATCTTTCCGAGGATAGCTGTAATACTACCGACTTATTGTATCGATATGTCCATATTATAGCCTCTTCCATTGTTTCAAACGCTTTTCTCAACTATCATGACCTCAGACCGCGACGAAGAGACAAAAACCCTCCTACCCAATGACAACCTCTCCGATGCATCCCCAAAGGCTGACCATCCCAAGGAGACGTGGGCTACGACGACCGTCTCTTCTAGAGCGGTCTACCTTTTCTGCTTCTTCATCCTTGCGTTAAATGCAGGGCTTCTAGCTGCCAGCTGGCGAGCGCAAGAGGAGATTAAAGGCTTGTACTCATCCATGGGGCGTGATGTCACAACTTTACCACGGCCGGATCCTCTCGTTGGTTTATCCGAGGCGGCTAAAAGCCACCCTGGAGGTGAATACTGTGGTTTATATCGTCTCTGAAGCATGTGCTGAATGCACCGGTAACAGTTCGTCCAGATTATTGAAGTAGCTTGTGCTTCGGCACGGCGACTATGCGGAGCTCCCTCGGCTAAAAGCGGAATTTGGGAACTGCTAAATGTGCATGCGTTTCGTTCCATTTCAGGAAATCACTCATACGATATGACTCTTTCCATTCTCGAATTATTATCTGTACTAGTATTCTCCGAGTAACGTGTTCCAAACTCCAAGCGCTGATGGCGGTGGTCAACATCTATCTATTCTTGGATCATGAATCACAAATTAAACGCAGTAGGTTCAAAACGAGGCTGTTGCGATTTGTACTCTGTGTCAGGTGAGAATGGACTGTGAGCCACTGTTGGTGTGTTGAACCTTAGTTCTGAAGATACGCGGAGGGGCTTCCGCACCCCAATAACACGCCATTGTGTCATTCGGTGAGAAGGACAGATCATACATTCAATCTTGGAGCCGCTTAACTGGGACTAACCGGACTGCCAATCCTGCTCCTCGGTCCTCAATTTCCCTTTGCCACAAGTCCGCTCTTCGCTGACTCGGGAGCATGCAGTCAGCTTTTACGCAGTAGCTCGTTGTCTGTCCATTCGCCGGGGCCAGATTGATTATCTATCACGTCGAATCAAGACGTGTTCGTATGTACTGGAATGCTAGCGACGGCGTTTCCTTTCGGACCAGCTTCGCCGATATTCACGTACTGCCTTCAAAGCTTTTCTGGACTGGTATTTAAGGATCCTCAGTTACTCAGGTAGTTTTCTTCTAACTGCCTACAACCCTGAGAAGAAACAATCATGAGACCATTACTTGTTGGGATCCTGCTTGCCCTTGGCTCTCTCGTGAGCAGCGCACCGATCAGCCCCAGGTCTGTCGTTAGCAGAAGTAGGTGCTAGCATGCTAAAGAATTAACCAGAGTGAGCTGACTGTTGACATAGGAGATGCCTTGAACTTCATCCAGGTCAGACATACAGCATCTGAGCTGGACGTCCGTAAGCCGGAAAGGTTCCTAGTCTTGGCCTTTAGTCACGCCTTCGTGTCGATGTCCAGGCGAGCCCGCGAATTTCCGCCAGAGCGGAAACACAACACCGGACGCTGAAAGGAGTGAGTATCGTCGTCTACACACATAATGTATCTAACAGCACTATCTATTTGTAGGAGCAGCTTCACCAGGTAGGCCACCGATCCAGTCGAGCCCTGCGAGCATTGCCAACTCAACACCGGTAGGGAATTTCAACAACGCAGGTAATCGAACGCCTGATTCAATTACACGTCGTGAGTCGTTATTCATCATGGACGGAGCCGAAGTTTAACGTTTTATGGTCGAATACACAAACATATTCAGGGATAGCAGGTGAGTAGCCTCGCATGCGGGCATACTTTGATATCTGACGGTCACAAGGTAATTTCGCCAACTCCGGCAACAAGACGCCAGACTCCTTCTAGACTTATCTTTCACCATCGAGTTCGCCCGGCAGCCAGTTGGAATCATGCCCCGATGTACGATTGGTTCTTATATAGCTGAATGCACCAATATTATGAATAATGACCTTAGAACGATAAGATAAGATAATATTCACACGTGACTTTTGCTCAGTCAGCGGTATGTGTAATATGTCGGCAAACGGCAACATTAGAAGACATAATAAGGCGGTCGTCGTCGTTTTGCGCAACGATCGCTCACACGGTTCTTCTTGCCCACATTGATCCTATCAGGTCGAGATCCTTATGCTTGGCCGTATAAAAAGCCTCCTTAACGTCGCTCCCCCTGTCGTCGACCCTGCGAAATACCAAGCTACAATGTCGTCAAGTATGTTCTCCATCATCTTCATCCGGAACCGCATGGTTGAGCTTAATGCTGTTTTCCAGCGGCTAGCAAACCGGAGATTGCAACATTTGCGGCAGGCTGTTTCTGGGGTGTGGAACATATCTTCCTCAAGCATTTCCCGCCGTCACAAAACAAAGGAATTCTCAAAACTTCCGTTGGATACACCGGGGGAAATCCCCTTGTGACACATCCCACATACAAGACCGTGTGCACTGGAGCGACAGATCATGCGGAGGCTTTGAGGATTGAATTTGATCCTGGGGTGGTTAGCTATGCTGATCTTGTTGGTGAGTTTGAAGTGGATCTTATGGATGGCGCCTGACTGATTGGAAACATGTCAACCTTGCTACCAGAATTCTTCTATCGCACCCATGACCCCACCACGTTGAATCAACAAGGTGCTGATACGGGAACTCGTGCGTATTGCGCCACGGCTTCTCATATTCTTACACCGCTCATTGTCTTTGCATTTGACAGAATATCGTTCGGCGATTTTCTATCACACTCCAGAGCAGGAAGGCATTGCTAAGCGAGTCACCGAAGAAGTACAGGCGAAGTATTTCACTCCCAAAGGAAAGAAGATCGTTACAGAGATTACTCCCGCTTCCCAGTGGTGGGACGCCGAAGATTATCACCAGCTCTATTTATTTAAGAATCCCAGCGGATACCAATGTCCCACCCATAAGCTTCATTGGTGATCTTTTTCTCGCCAGTGTCCAGGTGGACCGTCCAATCCACGGATCATTATTTGTAATTTCCACTGGTGTTACTTGTACTAATGTAATAAGATGGATGCTTAATGTGTCTTAATCCATTTAGAAGTCATAGTGCAACAATCTATTAGAAGTCAGTGATAGAAAGCTCTGTGGCGTACAACGAGGCATGACAAGAGACCGCTAACGAATATCTGGTATGACGAGCGAGGTGCAAAATATACTCCAGGGAAACACATGCACGTAAGGACAACGAAATATGCATAAAAATACCTAAAAAACCGCCCACAACCAGGATCATGTCTGAGGACTCTACCGTCTTCCCTTTTTCTTCTTCTTCTCCTTCGCGGTCATAATCGGTGGTGGCGCAGTGGCGTTGATCTTCGTGTTTCTCGCGACCAGCTCGTCTGTCTCACCCTCCCCATCCTCATTCTCACCCTCTTCCTGTCTCAAAGGGTTCTGGTACACTCCACCGCCGGCCGGAGTGCCATTTGCAGGTAAATTCCTCGTCGAACCACCTGGTGTCGTGGAGCCGTAGATGCTCCTTGGGCGCTGACTTGGCGTCGTCCTATTGCTAGGCCCGGCGCCACCAGTATCGTCTGCGTCACCCCATGTGCCTTTGGGAATGACAGGAGGACCAGTAGGAAGAGGTGATGATGAAGTATAGGGAGAGTAAATCCCTCCACCAGGTCTCGTTCCAGTATTGCCCCATCCGGCATCTCCCCAATCACCCGCACCTCCACCTTGAGCATCTTCGGGTGCATTGGGGTTGCCATAAACTGACTGTCTTCTCGACGCAGTGCCCGCTCCACTTGGTCCAGGGGCGCCTGCGCTCGGCAGAGCACTCATTCCAGCAAGAGGCGTCGTTACGCCCGTTACTGTATCTGTAATCGCCTGTGGCACAAATCCGGGGGGTAATCCCGCCCCAGCGTCTGAGGCTACACCGCTAACCGGCGGGAGTGCGGGTGATGCCGCAGCATGAGGCGTGAATGTCTGTGGGACAAAGCCTGGAGGAAGAGTTTGTGCGTCTACGGGAGGCATAGCTGGTGAGCTTGGCGCGGTTGGAACGTCCGTTCCTCCTGCTGCCGCAGCGGAACCCGCAGACATTGATCCGGATCGTCTTCTACCTGATGGATCAGAGGTGATACGAACGGGCAGTACTGGTGACTCGGGGCGCCGAGGCAGGACCGGTTGAGTGGGTACGTGTGGGATGGGGATGGTAGCATGATGGGGGCTGAGATATTGGTTTTGCACAGGCTGTTCGTGTGTTTCACCCGATCTTCCTGCTGTTGGTGACGTCGGGTTGGACTATTCATTATGTTGATTAGTACACAATTTGGATGCGGATATACGGTAACTCACAGGAGGTTCAATGGTAAATTCATAAGAAGAATTGCTTCTGATAGAAGGTCGGGCGCTATTTGTGCTATCCGACCGATGCAAGTTTGAGGACCCGCCGGGTTGGTACTGCGGATTGAGGTAGTTCATATTCATAGGCTGGGCCGCAGTTGGCATATAGCGTCCATCCTAGGCAGGTCATCAGCCATCCAAGCTCTAGGGCGAGCACAGCAGGTACTCACTGGTTGTGGTTCAGTCCTCTCATTGGTCCTCCATCCCTCAGCATCAACACGGATACTAGGCACGACCGGTTGCTGGCCCTGCGTTGGGTCTGGCGGAGGGTTGGTCAACCAACTGGGTGGTTGTTCTCCTCGTCCACGTTGTGAGGAAGTCGAAGGCGCTGCCCCAGACACCGAAAGTACAGGCGGAGGCGGGACAACCGGCGCAGGTACATATCCACGCCCTGAGTGGTTACTAGACAGGTCGGGCGAGAGATCCCTAACGCTCGCGTCTTCGGGTATATCACTCAGGGCGTCTCTGGCAACAAGACTGCTATAAGGACCCGCACTAGCAGACCCCGAGCTCATGTGTGGGCGGGTATACATTCCAGTTCGGGACGTTGAGGTTGACGGTGGACGACCATTTGATCCGGTACTTCCAGCAACACCTGGGATTGCACGCGTGGACCCAGAAGAAGATGCGCGGCCAGACACAGCATGTGGGAAAGAGACTAGTGATTCAAATGTGCCTGCTACTGTGGACATTGAGGATTGGGAGTCTATGGAGGAGCGACGGTTTCGTTTCTGTCGCGCAGGCACTGTCGTTGGGAGGCTCGGTTGGACGGCTGAGCGAGAAGATGGACGTGTATTGATTATAGGATTGATGGTGGGTTCGGGCATGGAGACAGTGGCCGGGATGGTCACTGGCGGTTGGGCGGTCATCGGCGTCGGCATGTCAAAAGGTGGGCGTGGCATAGGAATATACGGAAGTGGTGGGATGGGACTATCAGATGTGCGGAGATATGAGCGAAGGCTCGAGCGCTCATTTTCCGATCCCGAGGCGGAGGTTTCAGATGTTGGGCGGGTTGTATTTGCATTAGCGGTGGCATTCGCATTCGCCGCCGCCGCCGCCGCTTGAGCAGTCGCTTCGGTAACAGCGCGATCCCGTTCTCGGTCTCTCTCAAGCATAGCCAGTCTCTCCCGCTCCCTTTCCCTCTCTACTCGATTCCTCTCGCGTTCAAGTCTTTCTTCCTCCTTCATCCGCTCCCTTTCTCGTTCCTCGCGCTCCCTTTGCCGTTCTCTCTGCTCCCTCTCCCTCAACTCCCTTTCTCTTTCTCTTTCCATCTCCAACTCTCTCAACCTCGCCTGCACCGCTCTCCTCTCCTCGGCCATCTGATCTTCCAAACGCTTCAGCCTCTCAGTTTCAGCCTGTATCTCTGTAGCTCTCTGTCTCTCTCTCTCCTCTACTGATTTTTTTATCTTCTCTCTCTCCTCCAGCCACTCTCGTTCCCATTGTTCATGCCGCAAACTGATAGCCTTCAACCGTTCGCGTTCCTCGTTCAGTTGCTGATCAAGCTCGCGTTGCAGGCGTACTTCTGTTTCTCTACGAACGCGTTCAACGGCTTCTTCGAAATCAGCTCTAGAAATCCGTTGCCCACGTGGGGAATCAGAGGAGCTCCGGTTGACGCGTGATGATGATGACCCATCGGCGACAATTGAGGTTTCGTTAGCACCTAGATCCATGGTGTTGGCAGTGGTATTAACCACATTTGTGTTAGTCGGCTCACCAGCCTGGGTGATCTGTCGAGGAGCGGGGCTCCCGGCTTGGGAGATACCGAGGATGCGTCCTTGCGATACGCCTTCTTCGAAACCCTGCTTTCGACCTTGTTCGCGCGCCTCACGCATGTTGCCCTCTTCTCGGATTCGGCGTGCTTCGTTGCGTGCAAGTTCTGCTTCAGTTCTGGCTGCTTCACGTTGGAGTCTCGCCTCTCGTAGGTCTGCGTTTGCGTTTGCCCTGAGAAAGACGTGAGGATGATGAGCGAAAGGTCGCACAAGGGAGAAAAGGAAACGCACAGGGCTTGTTCAGCGTGTTCCAGTCTGAGCTTGTAAATTGACAGCTCTTGTTGAGCGGCCAAAGCCTGTTGCTGAGCTTTCCCCACCGCCTCGGTCACCTGCGTATGCATCAACATCCGTTCGTCTGTCAACTTCTGACACGCTCTCTCCAATCTCCTGCAATGATTGTTGGCTTCCAACAAATCTAGTTTGTACTGCTCCAATTTGTCCAACGCGTTGCGCAACAACTTCCGACCTTCATCGGATTGGTGCTCCTGTCTGATAAGCATCTGGATGAGAGTGTCCTTGGAATGCGTCGCGAGTTCCTTTCCGCGGAGGCGCTTGCGATTGGAACTCAATCCATAATCGCGCATGGAAGAAACCATGCCACTGCTGAGATCATTATGGTGCTGGAGATTGCTTTGGGTGAGACTCAGACTGTCTGAGCGATGATGGGACCTGGTGGCGTTACCGCCAGGAAGGCGAATGTGAACGAGACTGTCGTCACTCTCGTCCGTGACACAGCTTCCGGCGCTTCCAGGAGCTGGCGGAGACTGGGCGTGACCTTTTGGTTGTGCGTTGGGCGGTGGCACGGGTATCGCGTCGCGAGGAGGAGGGATGGGTATAGGCTTCGTCGGGGACGCCGTAGAGTCGTAGGTTGGCGGAAAGTTGGTTAATGAGAAATTGGGGTCTTGAGAGATTCCATTCCCATGAGCGCCTTTTGGTGGGGGGACATGCAATGGAGGAGAGTGAGTATTGGTCGAGGACGCAGGCGGGTCCACCTTCCAGAATGAATCTGGGGATTGGAACCTGGAGTCATTTAGTTAGGGTATGTTGTGGCGTGTTGATGAAGCGGTGCCGAACGCACTCTTGGCCTGGAGCTGACTTGTAGTACTCGTTTGCAGACATATCTGCACACGAGCCAGGCTATTAACCTTGAATGGGAGGCATAAGCATGCTGTTGAGATGACGTTGCTGGAAGCGCCTACACGTTCCACTTCTAGCTCGTATGAAAACCTTGGTGTTCAAGCATGAGTGTCGCGTGATAGTCGATTCCGGCATTATACATACTTCTTAGCAGGTATCGCGACGAAGACACAGTGTTTCCGGGGCAGACGGTGGAATGGTTGAATGACAAGTGGTGGTTGAACAGGGGCGTAGCACTGCACCAGAGGCTGTTCCCCTGGTGCCAGTCGGGCGCTCACTACCGCATCAGGTTAGGGTTCTGGATGGGGATACTTCACAGACAATGTACTAAGTGCGCAACAATGGAATGTTCAGAACATGGCTACTGCTGCACATCGAGCCCTGTCTAATCGTCAACTGACAATCATATATTGTAGACGATGCAGTCAACGGCGCCGGCGCAGCTCGAGTGCATGCTTCCGCCTTCTCACGACTCTGGAGGGTGCCACGAGCTAACGTCACTGTTTGATGTTTAGATTAATCAAAAGCGAGAGCAGGCATCTACTGGAAATGTGGCATGAATCTACTCCATTCAAAAGTCAACAATGCGTCTGTTGGAAGGGCGCGAAGGGAAGAAAAGGCTATAGCGATCAACACGAAACGAGCGAGGAAATATCCAGGGACCAAAATCAGGACAAACTGCGTCCACCTTACTTGGAGAACAGTACTATCCTGAGGCTGCAAGGGCTGGCGTGCCATCCAAACGAAGGAATTAATAAGAACCAGTGGTATCCAAGTCACTGGTATGAATGTGTAGAGAATAGCAAATAAACGCCACAGAAGCCTTTCAGCAGCAGACGGAAAGACGCCCGACCAGGAAAATAAATGGAAACCACCAAACACCATCGCAGTCACAGACAAAGATACCCAAAGGATCATTGCAGGAGATCGGCGGATACCATATGACTGTGTTAGCCGGCCCGGAAAGTGGTGATCCACGTCATTAGAGATCAAAGGGTATGTTAAACATTGGAGGAAAAGTCCCAGAAACCCGGCCCACCCTCTCGCCCCACTGTGCAGCTCCCGCAAGTGACTTATGAGGCAGGACGGATGCTGTGATTCCCTGGTGTTGATTCCCTCCCCAAGCCGTGGTGGCGGAATAAGGGACTTTGGTTTCAGGACAACAGGTATCGGAAGGTTGACGTTCTGCGGCTTATACCACCAGAGCACGTATGTTATGACATTTAATAGTGCGAACGCAAGGGTGGTAACCTCCAACTCTGTCAAGGGGAGTCCTGCCCCTGTGCGTCCAATACACTGTATGACGAACCAGGTCGTTTGAGAAACGACTACTAGCTTCGTGAGGAAATCACCTTTGCTTTTGTCCTCTATTTCCCGCCCTGATATTATCAACGGGAACTCAAGTTCGTTTGCATCCGACGCTTGAAAAAGGACCGCAGATGTCAGAGGGCCTATGGGATCTCCTTTCTCATTGTGGAGCATGAACCCATTCATGAGAAGAAAAAAGCCGTGAGTGAGTGTCCACTTCCGCCCACCCGCGGGAGCTGTTGACTCCGATTGCTCTGTTCATCACCGGTTAACTCACTATGATACTGAAAGCCTGATGTTTCTCACTAATGTCATACAGCCTATTATATTCCTCCACAATCTTTGCTGCTGTAAGTCTCTCCCCAATAGCCCAAAGGACCATAAACTCCGGCGCAATTATTGCACTGGTCATCAACGCGGCCCGTCTCCCGAGTTGGTGCCATGTTGACTCCGAGTCGTGAGTAGGCAGAGGTACACTCGGATGGACTGCAACCCATGTACAAGCGAAGATCGTGGCAAGGCAACTCCATATAATTTCGGGTAGGGTGCGATGGTGCAAGCAATCCTCCAGAGTTGGCATTTTCGGAGTATTATGGAAGTTGAGGAATGCGAAATTCGAGTGTTGTAGTCGAGGGAGAGTGCTGTCAGGAACCTCAACCGGTTGATACTATGTTAGTCAAGCTCAGTGACACAAAATCCCATAAGTCAGGCATAGTTATCATGATCTTGATTAAACTCTAACTTCGGGATGAGTCGCGGGCTCGGATGGCATTGCTGCTGTGACTCATGGCCACGGCAAAAATCACCTCTATACCAGGACTCCACTAGACTATTACCTGGACGCCTCTACCTGTTGATGCTCTCTAGGACAATTGATCGTTGCATCATGTTGGACGCTGAGGGCTTTGGGGTTCACCGTAATATATCAGACACTGTTTAGTCATAGCTTGATATGATCACACTCGCACATCATGCGTCATGACCAACCCGTCGTCAATTGCGACAGCTGTCAAATATTTCCCCTAAGACTACAACGCCTTTCAAGCCAGTCAATCTGACAAAGGACGCACAATTTTCTCCTGGATACACCCTCCTAGCTCCTGCATAGTGCACTCAGGCACGGACACTTCACGACGTTATCCGAAGCTGCCTATCAACATTCGTCCATATACGACCGTAACGCATTTAGTATCCCAATGCCTAATGGTGGCCTGGAGTCAAACAACAGATCTTCCTAATAGCAAGTGCCCTCATCTTGTATTTTGACACCAATAAGGAAATATACGGCTCTCTGCAGGATCCACATAGACCTCTCTAAGTTCCTAGCAGAACAGTTGGCATGGATTGTATCACTGCTAACCACCAGTACTTTAAAAGCCACATACTGGACTTCATGTTGTGAGATATGTGGCAACGCCCACCCGATGCAAATCCCATTGTTCTCAGTCGGCTCTGTACTACATCCGAAGCAAAAACAGAAGAACTCAAAGCGAGATGCTTTGGTCGATCACCTTGAAACCCGTGAATAGGCCGCCTCAAGCATGTCCGCTCATGAAGGTATCAATTCACCGTGCTATCTGATGGAAGATAAAGGATCAGTACTCGCCGTCTGGGGCCGAGTCGGAGGAACCTTGACAACCGTAAATCAAAGCATAGACTTGGCATTTGACTGAGCCCACAGGGAACACATCACTTGTTTACAAGTCGGTTAAGTTTGAATTCACCGACCTCGGCTATAAGAATGCATCAAGGGTCAGCTGGGGACTGTTCAGCACATCTCTGTACCCAACTCACCACATGAAGCTCTCTGCACTGTGAGTAATCATACAACTTTACCTGACCGGATGGCTCGAATGGGCGCAGCTCAAATACATGCTCCCACCTTCTCACGACTCTGGAGGGTGTCACGAACTAATATCACTGTTTGATGCTTTAATTAATCAAAAGCGAGAAGCGGGCATCTATTGGAAATGTGGCATGAATCTACTCCATTCAACAATCTGAAATACACCGGCTGGAGGAGCACGAAGGGAAGAAAAAGCTATAGCGATTAAGGTGAAACGAGCGAAGAAGTATCCAGGGAGAAAAATCAAAATGAACTGTATCCACCGAGCTTGGAGAACAGGACTATCCTGATGCTGCGGGGCCCGATGTGCAGTCGACCTTAAGTAATGAAAAGTAAATAGCAGTACCCAAGTCACTGGTACAACTGTGTAGACAACTGCGGACAAACGCCATAAAAGTCCTTCAACAAAAGACGGGAATTCGTTTGACCAGGAGAACAGATGGAAACCACCGAACACCACTGCAATTGCAGAAAGAGATGCACAAAGTATCAGTCCACGATACTGGCAGAGACCACATGGCGCTCCTATTTGGCTTGGAAGGTTGTGGCCCATGCTATTCGCGATAAAAGGATATGACGAACACCAGAAGAAAAATTCTAGAAATCCACCCCGCCCTTCCTCCCTACAATTTTTTCGCACACAGGTTTTGATGCAGAACGGACGTAGTGGACTACCGGTGTCACCCTCTGCAAGCGGAGATGACTGATTGAAGAACTTCGGCTTCAAGACAACAGGTATTGGGAGGTTGACGTTCTGTGGTTTGTGCCACCACACCACGTAGGTTATGACATTCAACATTGCGAATGCAAGGGTAGTGACCTCTAGCTCTGTTAAAGGGAGCATTGAGGCTGTACGCCCAATACATTGTACGACGAACCAGGTTGTTTGAGAGACAACAACTAGTTTTGTGAGGAAATCGCCTTTGCTTTTGTCTTCTATCTCCCCCTCTGATATTTTCATTGGGAAATCAATCTCGCCAGTCTCCAACGCCTGGAGAAGGAAGGTAGGAGTGAGTGGGCCCATAAGATCGCCTTTTTCATTATGGAGTACAAAACCGTCCATGAGAAGAAAGAATCCGTGGGTGAGTGTCCATTTCTGCCCACATGTGGGTGCTGCTGACTTTGAAGTCTCTGTTACTCACTAGGTCAATTGGCTATCACACTTAAAGCCTGATATTCCTCACCAATATCATACAACTTATTATACTCCTTCACAATCTTTCCTGCTTCCAGTCTTTCTACAATAGCCAAGAGGACCATGAGCTCGGGTGCAAATATTGCACTGGCCACTAATATAGCCCGCTTCTTAAATCGGTACCATTTTGGCTCTGTGTCGTGGCTGGGTAGTGGCACACCTGGATGAGCAGCAACCCATGTACAAGCGAAGATTGTGGCAAGGCAGCTCCATATAATTTCGGGTAGGCTGCGTTCCCCTGACATCTCTGGTAGGGAGCCGAGCGAGTCGAAACTTGAAGGTTATGGTTAAGGGAGAGTATTGACAGGAACCTCTATGGTTCGATCGCTTGATATTTGAGCTCAGCAACAGTAGACTATTCAAGTCAGGCATAGCAGGCATTTGGCTATCATGATTTTGATGAAATTCTAGTTTCACTGAGAAATGCATATATCTTGTTGTTACAGTAACCACGCCAAAGATCACCTCCATCCTAGGACCCCCCTAAACTACTAGCCAGATGCCTTTCAGCTATGATGCTCTCTGGGACAATTGATTGTTGCATCACGAATGGGATGTTAAGGGCTTTGGAAATCACCATAACATCTTGGCTGTGGTTTATTCATGGCCTGGAATAGCCACTCGGGCCATGATGGCCTGGAATAGCCACTTGGGCCATGATGGCCTGGAATAGCCACTCGGGCCATGATGGCCTGGAATAGCCACTCGGGCCATGATGGCCTGGAATAGCCACTCAGGCCATGATGGCCTGGACCACAAAACGGACCTTCTCAATGGCACATTCCTCTTCTCAGATGTTGTCTAATCATCAATAAAGCATAGCACTCGAGGGGAGCAATACGGACCTCTGCAAGCCCCTAGTAGAACAATTAGTATAAGCTGTATCACTGCCAACTACGGGTCCTTTTAGGAGCCACATAGGACTTCAGGTTGTGTCACCACACTCGTAACAACATCCACCTGATGCAGCACACATTTTCCTAGGCCTGGCTCTGCAATGCGTCCGAGACGAAAAACAGAAAAACCTGAAACAAGTGATTTTGATCTATCACTGTGAAATCCTGCAAGTAGATCGCCCCGAGCATGTTCACACATGAAGGCATCAATTCTGAGTAATCTGGTCATTGGTCAAGAGACAGAAATAAGTTGGAGAATGGAGTTAATGATGGAATGCCTTGGATCCTGTTCCTCATGAATGCTTCATACATCTGAGGTCTCTATTCCATCATTCAATCAATCCCATATGTGGATCAACATTTGACGTGGACGATTCCAAACAGTCTGCCAACTAACCAGGCTGCAAACTAATTAGACTCATGTTGATTCCTCCTTTAGCAATGACTATGTCCTCAAGGCCGTGAATGAAAGGTAAGACCCCCACTGCAACCATTGACTGAAGACTTCTGATGTGTTGTTGAGTTCATTAATCAAATTAGCAATGTTGATATGGTTTGGGCTTGGGGCAATGTCTTTACTAAGTTTACTTTAAGCACTCCCACTGAGTGAACGGGCGTCTAAATGTGGAGAACAAAAATGGCAAACCGAACAGCTTTACGCTCATCACAGGATATGTATGCGATATTACCAACTGCCACTCGTGCATGTCTCGACTCTCCTGAGCACTAACAATTCGTTTTTGGGATTCTGATAGCTTTACTGGGTGCCAATGCCCATATGTAGTCCTTATCTCATTCTCAATCCCTAAGTGAAGTCCAGAAAACTAAACTAGTGGAGGTGTGGTATGTATTTGCTCCATCCAACATCCACGAATGCCCCCGAGGGAAGGGAATGAAGAGAAGATAAAGCTACAACAAATAATACAAGCCATGCAAAAAAATATGCTGGAAGCAACAACAGAGAAAAAGGTAACATCTTCCAATATACTCAAACACTGGTACTGGGTCGCCATGATTGACATGTGCAAAAGTGATGGAGGAGGCTGGTAAGAAGCCATACCAAGGACATCAGTGAGCACAAAGCAGCTGAGACACACCACAAATGAGCCTCTGTGCTAGATCCGAAGCAAGCCAACCAAAGGAGGTGCAGCCCATCAAACATGACTGTGAGGGCAAATCAGCTTGACAAGACTAGCAGCTCATGGGATGTGGCAGTGAAATTGGAAGATGATGGCAATTTGGAGAGTAGGTGTGCATCTCCAGTCATGTTGAAAGGAAACATGAATGCTTGGAAAAAGGATCCTAAGAAGCTGGGCATTCCATCTCACTTTCGCACCATTTCATGCATCTTGGATATGAAGCAAAATGGGGGGTGAATAACCTCATTAAGAGGACCATTGTCACATATTTTAGCATTCATTGGCAGTGCCTCAGAGCCATTCACTGCTAGCAATCGGGACACCTGGGCTTGGAGTCAAGGGCTCAGGATGACAGGCACAGAAACATCAACATTTTGGGGTTTGTGCCACCACATGGCATAGGTAAAGCCATTCAACATTGCAAATGTGAGCGTGACAACTTCCAGTGCCATCAACGGAAGGCCTGTGGCTGTGCAACTAAAGCATTGAATTGTAAACCAGGTTGTTTGTGTGACAACTATCAGCTTTGTGAAGAAGTCCCCTTTACTCTTGTCTTGTATCTCTTCCTTGGACACTGTGATTGGGAGGCCTATCTCACTGCTGTCCAGTTCATGGAAGAGAATGGCGGGGATGAGGGGTCCCATTGGATCCCCATTGTCATTATAGAGGACAAACCCATTCATCAAGAGGAAGAACCCATGAGTGAGTGTCCACGCCTGCCCCTGCAGGTGATTCAGCCTCCTCACCTCACCTAGATGGATGTCAATCAATGTGTAGTTGCATCACAGAATGAAAAGAAACCCATGATGAGACATATGAAGCCTTCTGTTGTATTCTTTGATGATCTTTACTGCAATCAACTTTTCTCTAATTGCCCAGAGGACCATAAACTCTGGTGTGACAATTGCACTTGCCATCATGATGGCACACCTCTTAAGAGGTGGCCATCTTGAACTTGTCAGTTTATTGGGGACACTGGGATGGACTGCAATCCACATGCAGGCAAATATTGTTGCGAAGCAGCTCCAGATTATTTGTTCCAAGGTATGACGACTCTCTTGTGATTCAATGCTGGTTGCAGACTGGCCAGGGCTGCCTGCTACCAGAGGAAACCCCCATGAGTAGCTTATAGATGAGAATAGAGTGACTGCAGTAAAGAACCACATTGGACATGTCCATGAACCTCAAACAGAGTGCTCCATACTTATACTTACCAGTGTGAGCCATGGAGTCCAGGAGGATTCACTGCCATTTTGATGCACCTGATATATGTCATGAAGTATTACACCACAAAGTCACTGCAGTTGGTTCTAACCTCATCTCAACTATTAACAGTTAGGAAAAGGGATATTTTTATATGGGCCAATTCTGGGACGCAGCCCATCAGGTAGAGGAGGCAACTGTTTTGAATTATGGATGCTATAAATACACACAGATCGGTTGATTGAAGGAAATGGTCTGCAGTCTACATTCTGGTAATAGGGCACATTCACAACCCTGCTTTCAGTGAGTTTTCAGTGGAAACTGAATTGAAACTGATTTGCTCCACTTCCAGAATCTCGCTGAAAACAGCTTGCAAATATGCTCTAAAAGGTAGAGATCTACCCAGGAGTATTTTTAAACCAATTACCTGATGTTAATCACTACTGCCTTGGAGTAAGTGTAGCAATTTCCACCACTTGCTGTAACATTGTGTTGTCATGTTTGCAATAAGCTCAGCAGGGTATCCAAACATCAGTCATTGGTGTCCATCACCTAGAATATACACTAACATCTGAATCGGTGCTCAGCCTAGTACATACATGGCTCCAGGATAGCCTGTCATTAAAATACTCTCTTTTACCACTACATCCTTACTCCTTTCATTCCAGTAGAAGTATACTGATCTTCCTGACAACGGAGATTCGTGGGCTGGTTTGCTAGTGGTTGATCACATGGGGCAGAAGGTTCTTGCACAGCAGACACCAAGTGGGGATCAGTTAATGGCAGCTTCAACAATTTATCAAAACTAAACCCCACCTTGTATGGCTAACAAATTCCTCTATCCTATGCCACATTCATATTCCCAAATGTTACCATGCACCCAATGTGATGGAGCATCCCATTCCATGAGTCTCCCACTGAAGTGTGTGCATGTAAGGTATGGAAAACGTCAACTAGAAATAGTGACTTGAAGTGAAGGCTTTAATGGGCCATAAATTCCTTGGGGATGTCTATGTTTGGGACACATTTTGGGGGCAATGCTATTAACTGTGACATAGGGGTCATCAGTGATTACGAGGATGTTATAATGATGCTGGGAAGAGAGGAATATATAGAGAATGGCCAGAAGTAGATCTTACAAATGTCCTTCTGGGATAATGCCTCTGGTTGGAAGTTGTGCTTGAAGAGGTTAGATGGGAGAACTATTGTACTCCCAGTCAATGACAAAGTGCCTTGAAGCCCTTTGTTCAGCATTGAATTATGACAGTCACCCAGAAGTCAGACAACATTCTGTCATGACTATGCTCTTATAAACCTGGTACAAACCAGTTTACTCTTGTTGCCTTTGCTTGTTCCATCTTCTGTCGCCTTCAAAACTCTTAGTCACATTTGGTGTGCTGGAAAAACAGCCCACTTATATCCAGCTGCAGTCCTCATTGTTGGCTTCTATGTCTTGTGTCTTTGCTTGTTTATCCAGGGATGTCCATGAGTGGCACAAACTCTTGATGACAACATGAACTCACCCATCCTTTAGTTTCCACAATGGGCAAATTTGCTGGCTATCTCATCCGTCTTCCTCAACTTTGCACCTGGTTGGAAAAGTATAGCAGGTACTCTGGGGACATCGCCATGGGTGTTAACCTCCATTTCCTGCTTAGACAACATGGCATGTACAGTAGATTAATATGGAATATCATGCCCCTTGAGGATTGGGGAGAGATAGTTTTCCTGCTTGCTCATGTGATCCAGAACAATGACATGACCCCTGGTCTCATAATAGAGGAGGAACAGGACAAGGAAGCCAGGAGGGAGCTCTTGAACCATAGTGGTTTGGAGGAGAAGGACCTGGAATGGGCGACCTGTTCAATTGGGTATTGAGTGCAAGGCCACTTTGGGTAGTATGCATCCAAGCCAGGATTAGATAGGGATATCTGATATGCACAAGTGGTGTATGATGTTGTGAGCATGCAGGCAATTCCACCCTTATTCATTCTAGATTAGCTGGATGTGCTCAGCACATCAACCTCAGTATGCCCTAGGTCAATTATGGCCCCAAGAACCTCATGATAACACTGTATACCTGTATTTATGACAGAGTGCATATATTTTTGACCGATCCACAGATGAGGACCTTGGAGCTGACGAAAAGGTAGCCAATGCTCCTCCCTTCTGCTGCATCCACAAATTTGTCTATGATGTAGGCTTAGGTGGTTTCTTGTGTACTGCACAGGTGAAGCATAATCTGTTGAGGGTGACTATGGAATTGAGCCCTTGAGGGTTGGATAAAAGGTCAGGCTACAGCGACAGAACAACTCAACTCACATCTGTGTTGGGTAGAATGTCCAGTGGTTAATGGGCTAAATACCGAGTCTTGTCAACACAATCAACTCTACTGCTTCACCGTGACATCATTTGGTGAATGTATGCATATATATATATGCATCTTGGTTGTGTCTTCACGTCTTTGGAACATTCTTGGACATGAATGACCACCATCTCATGATTCCTGCTCCTTTGCTGCTACTATGGGCCTTGGTGACTCATTCATTGTCAACAACTTTATGTTCTGCACTGACCATGGGTGCAAGTTCTGCAACTCCTGCTTCTGTGATTATCGGGAGGGCAACAACTACCAACTGGAACTAGACGATGCCACTCTCAAGAAACTTGAAGAACTTTTCCTCAACACTGATGTATGTCCCTCTCATAGTTTCTTTTACTGGTTCACATACTGGAGTTTTGTAATAGAATTGCCCAGCACTCAATGTGTATGCATTGGGCACCAAACTGGCCAATAGGAAAAAAGAGATGTATAAATGCACTAAACACGGAACTGTCGACTGCTGTGATTGTTTTGACTGGGTGAAGTTGATACTGAAATCTGCAGAGGTGTTTGAGGGGCTTAGGGCTGCAATGGGGTCTGCAGGGAGTTCCCAGAGGATGGTGACAGTGGGGCAATCTGCAGTGGGAAAGAGGGTTGAAGTTGATGATGTTGACTGAGCTTTAAGCAGGTTGTGACATTGGTTGAGACATGTGGCATGAAAATCCTGAAAGCCAAACTTTGGTATGGGTGGTCCTTGTTCATGATTCTGTGTCCTTAGTCAGGACCCTCAGTGTTATGGTTGTATGCTTTCCCATTTTCCCCATTCACCTTTCTTCCTGTTTCTGCCTTGATTTGCGATTACGATTTATCCTATCACAGTCTCTGTTACCTTTGTTATCTCATATCCTTTCATAACTCCTTTTGTGCTGGTCACCTTCTACATTCTATTCCACTGTCCTATTCCACTCTTCTAGTGTCAGTTGTTCCTTTCTGCTTGTATATTTGACTTTGCACTCTATTCCTTTTTTATAACTGCATATATCCTTGTCATGGACCAGAGTAACTAGTGAACACATAAATACCAGATCACATGTAGTAGTTCACTAGTGTTATCTTGACTTATTGTGTGTTGCACTTTCCGCAGTTAAGTTTGCCTGTGCCTTTGCCAACATTATGCTTCCTCCAACAATAAGCTTGTTGAATCCTTGCTAAGGTTTTGCCCTTGGGGGATGGTTTAGGAGTAGACATTGACTTAGTACAACACTAAGCGGTACACCTCACCCATGTAACTAGACATAGGGAGATAGGGAGACAGCATAACACTCAGTTAGAGGTTTACATACATAGGGGCACATGTAATGTGTAATGAGAAATGATCTGAACAGTGGCAAGAGCACCCAGGGTTATATTTAAGTAACCCAAGAAGGTCAAGTGAGCTCAACATTAATAGTCTTCTACTTCGTGCTGCCACCTCGCCATCTGCCCTACCTCTAGACTCTCATTGCTACCCTACCTGTCATTCATTTTTTGGAAGTTTTGACTTTTATTTGAACATGTCATCCAAGATCGAGCACATTGTTGTGAACCAGTTCATGTTCTGTGCTGCACACAGAGATGAATATTGTCAAATGTGTTGTTGTGACCACTGGATGAGCAACAATGTGACAATTGAGGAGGAGCTGGGAGGTATGTCTGAGTTTCTTGACTTTGAAGTCAAGGTGAGTTGTCGCCACTCCAACACACCTAGAGGGGGGCAGGGGACTGATGTATATGGTTTATGAGACATACAGCCAGTTGTATGTAGGGCATACAACTGGCTGTATGTAAGGCATATAACCCACTTACTGCATCTAAGTCCTTAATATTAGTAGAATTCTACTGTTCCTAGGACTTTAATGGTAGTAGAATTCTACTCACCTAGGACCTTAATAGGAGTAGAATTCTACTGCATCTATGACCTTAATGGTAGTAGAATTCTACTGTTCCTAGGGCCTTAATAGGAGTAGAATTCTACTGTTCCTAGGACCTTAATCATAGTAGAATTCTACTGCACCTAGGACCTTAATGGGAGTAGAATTCTACTGCATCTAAGACCATAATTGTAGTAGAATTCTACTGCCCTTAGGGCCCTAATGATAGTAGAATTCTACTGCACCTTGGACCTTAATGGTAGTTGAATTCTACTACACCTAGGACCTTAATGGTAATAGAATTCTATTGCATCTGAGACTTTAATGGTAGTAGAATTCTACTATACATAGGACCTTGATGGTAGTGGAATTCTACTGCATCCAAGCCCTTAATAGTAGTAGATTCTATTGGTCCTAGGACATCAATAGTAGTAGAATTCTACTACCACTAAGACTATATTAGTAGTAGAATCCTACTGGCTCAAGTCCCCCTTTGGAAAGAATTCAAACCAAGGCCACATACTATTCTCACTCTCATGCACCACAACAACCACAGTTATTTCAAATCTAGTAACTAAACATAAACTAGATAGAAATCAAGCCTCAATGGTAAGCCTCAGAGCATGTGCCTTACAATCCACAGATGCTGTCTGAGTCAGCATTTTCACCATTATATGTTTCTCTTCTTCATCCATACTCAGAGATAGTGATCCTGAAAACATGTCCTCCAATTCAATGCCCCACAACCTATGAGGATTCTGAATGATAGAAAGAACACTCCTTGGATCTAAAGGCCTGGGGCCAAATCTCTCCACTACCATGCTCCACTGAGATGGATGAGATCTACCATACCTTCTAAAGCAGAGCTCTACATCCAGATGAAAAAGCCAACAATCTTGCCATTTAGATACTTCTGATACTCCATGGATACTTATACAGCCCAAGCCATTACTGTCATTATGAGTGGTGACATAGTCCTTGAGATCATGATGATACAGATGGAGTTCCCAATTTCATTCATCAGCATTTCAAGAGTGAGCCAATAGGTTGTAGTATAGGCTTCAGGCAGATAGTTAGGTTACTTTCTGGCTTGACTCCTGAGCATGGATGGAATTTCAGGTTTGTCATTATCTAGAGCATATAGCCATGCCTTTAAAAACACCATCCCTTCATCTAGAATTATCATTAGCTAAGGCTATAATGAAAAAATATGGAACATACCATTCAAATAGATGTAAGCCAGTTTTCTCTTCTCTCATTTCTTCTTATTTTTCTAACTGCTTCATCTTGGTTACTATAGCCCCTTCCAGGTTTAGAGAATGTAATTGTTTATCTGGATATTATTTACATACCCAGTGGAACACCCCTTTCTGGGCTTGAGGAATCAGCTGAGATTTTATGTTTCTTATGGCTAGAGGGAAGTACTAAAACACTTATGAGTTATATGATAACTAATTAGAAAAAGAATGCTGACAGGCCTTCTTGATATCTTTGTTAATGAGCTTGAGCTCAAAGTCTTCTTCATCAGTAACCTCAATATCTCTCTAGCCCCCCAAAGTTTGGTTTTGGTTCTCTAGAGTCATCACCACTGACTCTGCAGGAGTGGTTGGAGTAGAAGTAGAAGTATGAGAGTCACTTGAAAGGAAAACATGAACTAATAATGAAGGACCATAGAGGATTATTAATGGCATTGCAAAGGAAGCAAAGAGATATATTTGCTCTTGTACTAGAGCACCTTGGATGGAATGAGAAGGGTCAATGGAAACAGGAAGAGAAATCATGAGAACAGATTTTTCAGGGAAACAAGAAGGGATAGAGGCAGTCTCATGAGAGATTGGAGATGGGGTGGTTATGGAGACATGAGTAGTAGCTGGAGGGAATATGAAAGCTAAAGTAGATGTATTAATGGGAGGTGGAGTTTCCTTTGTAGGTGCCTCAGTGGCTCTATCACTAGAGGGACTGGAAATAAGAGGTACAGCTTTGAAGCTAAGCTTGTTTAACTGAGCACAAATACCCTTAAGTACTTTTTTCTTTGATGAAATAATTCTATTGATAGCATTAGTGGTCTCTATATATTTACAAAAGGAAAATGTCTACAATATATAAAACATAGATGCATACAGCATGTTTTACTTGTTTGATAGGATACTTGGGCTTGAACTATAATAGAATGCCATTGTGTCAGTTCTTTGAACAAAATTTTCTCTTGTCTTGCAAGGCCTTGACTTCAATGGTAATAGAATCATACTAACATTAAGGTCCTAATTCTACTCCTATTAAGTCCTGGATACAGTAGAATTCTACTGCCACTAAGGTCTTGGCTATAGTAGAATTCTACTATCATTAAGGTCCCACATGTAGTAGAATTCTACTCCAATTAGGGCCCTAGGTGCAGTCAAATTCTACTATCATTACAGTCCTACATGTAGTAGAATTCTACTCCAATTAAGGCCCTAGGTGCAGTAGAATCCTACTGCCATTAAGGTCCTAGGTACAGTAGATTTCTACTACCATTAAGGTCTAAGGTGCAGTAGGATTCTACTCTCATTATGGTCCTAGGTGGAGTAGAATTCTACTCCCATTAAGGTCTCAGGTGCAGTAGGATTCTACTGCTGCTAAGGTCTTATGTGCAGTAGAAATTCACTACCATTAAGGTTCCAGGTACAATAGAATTCTACTATCATTAGGGCTTTAAGTGCAGTAGAAATCTACTCCCATTAAGGCTCCAGGTGCAGTAGAATTCTACTACTATTATGGTCTTAGATGCAGTAGAATTCTATTACCACTATAGTCTTAGATGCAGTAGAATTCTACTATTATTATAGTCTTAGATGCAGCAGGATTCTACTACTATTAATGGCCTAGGTGTAGTAGAATTCTACTACTGTTAGTGTCTCAGGTGCAGTAGAATTCTGCTCTCATTAAGGCCCTAGGTATAGTAGAATTCTACTACTATTAATGGCCTAGGTGCAGTAGAATTCTACCACTATTAAGGTCTCAGGTGCAGTAGAATTCTACTACCATTAAGGTCTCAGGTGCAGTAGAAATCTACTCTCATTAAGGCCCTAGGTGTAGTAGAATTCTACTACTATTATGGTCTTAGATGCAGTAGAATTCTACTACTATTAAGTTCCATGTTCACACAGCATATAGTATCTATCACATATAACCAGCTGTATGTGATTCATACAACTGGTTGTATGTCCCATAAACAGTATATGACAATCCCCTATGTGCTTAGAGGGCTTGAGTATTGCACTGTGTTGTGTTGTGTCAGACATGCATGGGACATACTTACTGATCACATCATCCTGCATTGTACTATTTTTCCCCCTCAGGAACACCAGCAACTGAATGTGTTGAATTGTGACAGTCACCCAAAAGTCGGAGAACATTCTGTCACACCTTTACTCTTATTACTCTTTCGTTGCCTTCAGAACTCTCAGTCATACTTGGTGCATCAGACAAACTACCCACTGGTATCCAGTTCTAGTCCTTGTTGCTGGCTTCTATGTCTTGCGTCTTTTCCTGTTTATCCAAGGACATCTGTGAGTGGCACAAACCCTCAATGACAACATGAACTCACTCATCCTTCAGCTTCTGCAATGGGCAAATTTGCTGGTTATCTCATCTGTATTCCTCAACTTCGCACCTGGTTGGAAAAGTATAGCACATATTCTGGGGACACTGCAACAGGTGTTAATCTCCATTTTTTGCTTAAAGAGCATGGCATGTATGGCAGATTAATATGGGATATTATTCCTCTCAAAGATCAGGGAGAAATAAAACTCCTGCTTACTTGTGTGGTCCTGAACAATGACATGACTCCTGGTCTCATAACAGAGGAGGAACAGGACAGGGAAGCCAAGAGGGAACTCCTGAGCCATGGTGGTTTGGAGAAGGACCTGGAATGGGTGACCTGTTTGATTGGGTATTGAGCATGAGGCCACTCTGGGTAGTAGGCATCCAGGCTAGGATTAGATAGGGATATCTGATATGCACAAGCAGTGTATTGTGTTGTGAGCATGCAGGCAGTTTCACCTTCATTTGTTTCAGGTCAACCAGATGTGCTCAGCATGTCAACCCCAGTATGTCCTATCTCAATTATGGCCCTGAGAAGCTCATGATAACATTGTATACCTGTACTTATGACGGAGCGAGCATATATTTTTGACTGATCTACTAAGGGAGACCTTAAAGCTGATGAAAAGGTATCCAATGCTCCTCCCTTCCTGCTGAATCCACAAATTTGTCTGTGATATAGACAATGTATGTGGCGTTCATGCTAACCCTGCTACCTAGTGAATTCAACAGTGTAAGTCTGCATCTTCTCGAAAATGTTCTCACCTTGGCCACCTGATGTCCACATGTTACGTAGAGACGGTTTCTACATGTCGTCTCAGTGTGGAGAGATACTGTCCTAAGACACCCCAGCACTATTAAGTTCCTGAAACGGAATGCCTGTCCGTTCTCCGGAGAGAACTAGAGGCTGGCTGGAAATCTCGCAGGGACTGCCTAGGGAGAGATACGACTTGTAAGGTCGCAGGCTACTCCGTAGGTTTAGCTGTTACACCAGTTATCCTGTCGAGGCAGGTAGAGCTCTCACACGGCAAGAAGATAAAGCGGAAGACAGTCCTCACTATTCTCGTGCTATGTACAAGTGATCGTAAAGCTAAGTTCTACTTACTTTACGAGCTATCTAAATACGAAGGCGATTGCTATTCTACATGTCCTTAAGGAGAATCTTCATAGTTACTCTGGTGCTCTAAGTATGAAAGACCGAGCCCGAGGTAAGATGAGATCTACAGAAGGCAAGCTATTATTACACAACATATCACCGAGCCCGAGTGCTAAACATAGTGTGTCTTCGGAAGATCTGAGGTGGGGCTGAAGTCGCAATGGAAGGCGGGTTAAGGTGGACGCTTGGAGTCAAGAGACGAGAAGGTGGTTGGTGGATGACGAGGCGGGACTGCAAAAGAGACATGGACGGCGGCAGGAACAAGAGGAGTGTAACATCATCCCCTTTGTGTAATCGAACTCCGGATCGATCTACCTATAACAAGTGTCGATCTCTGCGAGGTGTCGCTTGGATTGGTTTTGGACAGGGACGTTGTTAGTCGTGACATGTCGTCCTTCAGTCTGCTTCGTGACGGGGTTGAAAGTATACTCAGTGGTAGTATTTTCCAAAGCTCCACGATCACGAGGGATGGGTCAAGGGATGAGGGTGAAAGCATCTTCATACAACATATTCTGTCGTCCTCTTTGGCCGAGAGTCAGAGTGTTGGCAAGAAACTGGACACGCTTCTTGGCTTCTTCGTACATAGGGGCGTTGATGGGGGACTGATAGCGAGACGGAATGACAGGAGTCTGAGGACGTTGAATGCACTGCCAAGAGTGGTGATTTCGTCCTTGACAGAATCAGCACATGTGGTTAGGACAGTCAGAAGCGATATGCCCTACTCCTAGACAAAGCCAGCAGCCTTGTGCATATACTCTGAGAAGATTGGGAGGAAGAAGTTTCGTGACGGTGAGAGGAAGAGTTCGTCGTCAAATGTGGTGCTCCCAATTGGGGTATTTGGAGATGGGGTTCAATTCTCCTTGCAGAGTCAAGACATTTACGAGGGTTGGTAAGTTCAGGTAGGTGGCGATGTCAGGCTTCTGTTCAACTGAAGCCTTAGCTCGAGACTGAAGGGTCTCTGGGATGAATGGGTCAGGTTGTGCTCGATGGGAATAGGCTCTTCCCTCAGCAACAAGGATTCCTCAATCTCGTTGATACTGCCAGGGATAGTTCTCTGGTGTAACTCACATTCGGCTTCCAGTATCTGTTGTACTGGACTCTCGAGACTGAGATATTCAATCCATCTCTGCGCGTTGGGCGTGAGTGGTGGAGGAGGAGTTCGAGGTGGAAGAGTGTGTTGCGGCGTGCTTGCTTCCATACTGTTGATGGAGCGAGGCAACGAAGGCGGGGGTCTCTGTGGTCGAGGCGGCAGTGAGAAAGGTACATGCCTGTCTGACGAGGTTCTTCGTGTACTGGACCTGGTGTTGGGTTCTGTACTGCGAGGTGACATTGTAGAGGGGTCGTGTTGCTCGGGTAGCTGCATCTCGGAAATTAAACCATAGCTCGTCTCCTGGTTCTGGAGCTGGTGGGTTCCAGCTTCGCGGGTCTGCAAGTACGTCAGTTGCACTTGGGTAACCAGCGGCCTGGGCGAGGGAGGTAGCAGTCTGGTAGATATGACTAGAGGGGTTATGTGGATTGGAGATATCGGGCAGATTTCCAGATGCTCGTGGGTCCAGCACTCGATGGTGTTGTCCCGATGGATGACAATCTGGGTTCCTTTGGGGAGTGGTGGTGAGGGCTTGTCGAAGGAAATTCTGATAGTTTTCATCTTCTGGAACAGTCGTTGTGCGGTTTGGAAGACTGGCATGCAGTGGATCAGAGGTAGGTGTTGTAGATGTTGGATGAATGAATGAATGTTGATGGAACGGGTTGGTACTAGTGATTGGGGATGGTTTGCTCTGGATGGTAGCGAACTCGAGGTGGTCCAAGGGAGACGTCGCGATGTAGTCGCTGTCAGATCCTCTGGTCGGAGAGTCTCCATGGAGGAGCTCTGTGAAGCTTTCTGGTCTGGATGTTGCTGGCTCAATGGCAGCATAATCATTGACAGAGAAGGAACTAGTGTTTGACATGAGTATGTTTGAAAGTGTCGAGCTTTTGGAATGGGGAAATGAAATGTCTCTTTTTATACTCTACTAAAATCTTTGAAGCGTTTCTTGTCAAGTTTTCTTCGTCTTCCCAAGTGTTGTCCGAATTCGGATAACCTTTCCAATGGATGAGATAGGCAGTTCAGCTTCGGCGAATTCTGTGGTTAAGAATAGATTCAATTTCATATTCTTCTTCTCCATCTATTAACTCCAGCTGAGAAGGCTTGGGTTCGGAGATATTCTGGTCAGTCTTCTTGTATCGTTTCAAGAGAGAGACATGGAATGTGGGGTGAAGCTTCCATGCAGTAGGCAGGGCGAGTTCATACGCGAGTGGTCCTTTTCGTTTCTTGACAGTAAAGGGGCCATATCTTCGGGGACGAAGTTTCACTTTCTGTTCCTGCAGAGGAAGGTTTCTAGCATCTAGCCAAACTCTATCACCTTTTTCGTACGTCTCTGTTCGAGGCGTTCTTTGGGCAATCATTCGTTTAGCGTTTTCCTTCATGACTCCTGCGGCATTGCATTGAGATTGATCTATATCAAATAGTCATTTGTTCGATGCAGGGGCGTTGGTTTGGATGAGGAGTTCAGGAATAGGAGGGGGGACGTATCCATAGAGAAGCTTGAATGGTGTTTTCTCATTTCTGGCATGCGTGGTTGAGTTATACTTGTATTCGAAGTGTGACAGTTTATCGGCCCATGACTTGGGGTCTTTGTAGCAATACTTCAATAGGTATACTTCGAGCTCTTGGTGCGATCGTTCTGTCACTCCGTCTGATTGAGGGTGGTAGGCGGTGGATAGTCGTAAATCGATTCCTAGGGCGGAATAAAATGCTTTAGCAGCTTTCCCTGCCCATCTTGGATCTCAATCTGCTACGATTGAGGCAGGAATTCCATAGCATGGATAGAAGTGCTTTGTCAGCAAGGTGGCTATGTCTTCGAAGGTCGCTGTTTTCGTAGTCAGTAGTACTAGTATCCCCTTTGTAAGTCCGTGGTCCACCACGGACAATATGGCGTCGTAGCCTTCTGCAGTCTCGGGTAGACCTGTGACAAGGTCCATGGACACATCTGCGAAGGGACGTAATGATGGTGATGGTTCTAAGGGGTGAAGGGAAGGGTGATTGGGTCTTCTGTCAATATTAAATTGTTGACAGATATGGCAGCCTGTCACGTAATTTTGAACGAAGTCTCGAAGGCCTGGCCAATCGGTTTCTGTGCAGACTTGGCGAATTGTTTCATCAATGCCTGGATGTCCTGCAGAGTGGTGATCGTGATGTCTCGCGAGGATCTCACGTTTTTCATCTAATGATGGTTGTGATGGGGAAGGTGATTGTGATGCAGTCTGGAGTGATGGTGATGGAGGTGATATACTGTCTGCTGTGATAGCATCGACGAAGAGCTCTTTCGGGAGGAGGACTCTGTCGATGTTCTCCTTCGACTTGTCGACTTCGTGGTCTGGTTGTCTAGAGAGTGCATCAGCAACTGGTATTGCCTTGCCTGGATAGTGTTTGATGCGGAACTTGTATTCCTGCAATTCAACCCAGGTTTGAACGTGTCGTTTCGATAGTTTTCTGGCATCTTGCCAGTGTCAGAGGTTGTCGTGATCCGATCGAACTTCGATTTCGTAGGGAGCAGAGTGTAGGTAGTGGCGCCATTCATCGAAGGCTTGCTTGATTGCCAGGAGTTCCTTATTGGGTGTGGCATAATTTCGCTCTGTTGGGGTTAATGACTTTGATCAGAATGCACATGGGTGTTCATTTCCGTTGTCATCTCTCTGGATAAGTACTCCGCCAGTGGCATAATCGGAAGCGTTGGTCTCGACGATAAAGGGTCTGGACATATCTGGTGTACAAAGGAGAGGTTCTTTCTGGAAGGTCTCCTTCAAGGCTGTGAAGGCTTGCTCTGCAGCATCGTTCCATTCAAAGTTCTGGTTCTTTCGGAGG
>JAEUWP010000397.1:0-69467 GCA_018524725.1 Podaxis mareebaensis | reverse complement strand
TTTACCTTATATTTGACTTATATTTCTTATAAGTTTGTATAAGTTAGAGAAAAGTTCAATTTTGATTTTGCTGATGGATGAGAAGATCAAGGAAATAGCCACAACTAACAAGTGGCCATGGGACCTCATGGAATAGGTCAAACAGTGCAAGATGCCAGCAGTGGAGGCTATCAGTTATGATGGCTGCCCCTGCTACAACCTCAATGCCTTGTGGAATGCTCTGCATGGCACCTACAATGCAGCCTCAGATCGTAGACCCAAGGTCACTGTCTTAGATCCTCTCCCCTCCCTGCCACTTCAGGAGTGGGTCCCATTTTCATGCCTGGAACTGGCTGAAGCACTATCAGCTTGCTCCTTAGCATCTGCCCCAGGTCCAGACCATGTTATGTAGTCTCACCTAAAGGACATTGTCATGAACAAACTGTGTCACAATGTGTTCCTCGCCCTGGCCAATGCCTGCCTTTTGGTAAGACATTGGCCAAGGCATTTCAAAGAGTCTGTCTCAGTGATTATCTCTAAGCCAGGAAAGCCCTCCTATGCCACACCCAAGTTGTTCAGGCCTATTGTGCTTCTGAACACCTTGGGGAAATTGATCAAGAAGATGCTATCTAAGCGCCTCCAGTTCAACTCCATTAAATTTGGGGTATTTCATCCAAATCAGCTCAGCAGGATCCAACAAAGATCTACTGAAGACGCTGGCTTATTCCTTACCCATGTTGTCTAAAGTGGCTGGGCTAAAGTGTCAGAAAAATAAAGAGAATGGAGTAGAGGATGAGGAGAGATAAAGCTCAGACACTGACACTAACACTAACACTGAAGTGAGGGTAAGACCTTGTAGATTGAGATGACATGCTACTCTATATATACATATAGGAAGTGTGCACAGACCAACTATTGATGGATTACCATATATAGTAAAGGAATATGATGAAGCTGGTCACATGTTCTAACATAAAGGTCTCAAAACAAGTGTTGTCACATTTGACATTGCTCAGTTTTTCCCTTTATTGAACTATGATATGCTCATGACCATATTAGACAAGCAGGGATTCCCCCCAAACATGGGGAGGTTCTTTGCTTTTTACCTAGTCAGTTGGGCTACCTCCTATTTTTGGGGGCAGTTCACCTTGGACCCCATGGATGCAGATATAGGAGTAGGGCAAGGTTCAGCTTTGTCCCCTGTCCTCTCTGCTTTGTACCTGGCCCCCCTAATGAAGTTATTTGATAGGGAGGCAGCACCCCTCAGAGTCACCCTCCTCTCATATGTGGATGATGGCACTCTCATAGCCCAGGCAAAAGCCTGGGAGGACAATCTGCAAGTGCTCCAAAGCACCTATGCAATAATTTTTAGACTTTTCATTGCCTTCACTCTGGTATTGGAGCATTCCAAATCAGAACTGTATCACTTCTTCTGGAAGGCCAGAGACGATAACCTGCCAATAGATCTGGGCTTTGCCCCTTTCACTGGTGACACTCCTCTTAGACCCAAGCTGTATTGGCAGTATCTGGGATTCTATTTTGATCGACAGCTCTTGTTCAAAGAACATGTCAGATATTATTCCACCAAATCCCTATCAACAGTCAAGGCAATGGGGATGCTTGGTAACTCCTTGTGTGGTCTGACATCAGATCAGAAGCATACACTCTATAGAGCTTGTGTAGTGCCCATAGCCACATATGGGTTCCACCTCTGGTACTTCCCAGGAGCACAGAACAAACTGCTCCTCAAATCTCTCTCTATGATGCAGTGGAAGGCTGCATTGTGGATCATTGGCACTTTTAGAATGTCTCCAACTGGAGGGAGTGAGGCCCTAGCAGGCCTCATTCCCTTCTATCTACATCTCAAGAAGCTCACAGAAAGGGCGAGCTTCAGACTTCACACTCTCTCACCCAATCATGCCTTTAGGGCATTATTGGGAAGTGATTACTCTATGGGAGTGGCTCCCTACCCCAGATCTATCACCCTTATGACTCCTAGACAGTGTGAGAAGGAAGGTGGCCCTCTTATCTCCTCTAATGGAAAATTGGACAAGATTAGCAAATGGTTTGAGCTGGATGCTGATGAAGCCCAGCCTGGATATCATCTTCTCAATCAATTTCAAGATCAGATCAAGTTCTGAGCTGCCCCCCAGGACAAAGAAGACTGGGCAGGGTATCTGCAACAGATGGAGATTGTCTTAAAAGAGGCAGAGCACTCCCCTGACTCAGCCTATTATGGGACTGATGCAAGCTGGCCCACTCATGGCTTTTACCAGGCTGTTTCAGTGGCACTGGTTTACCACTACAGAAACCTAGTCAATGTGACCAGGAGAGCAGTAGGCGATGTCACTGCACCAGATGCAGAACTCTTCACCATCCAACTAGCACTAGCCTGGGCAGTTGGCTTGGAAGGTGTCAACACCATTCTGGTATGGACAGACTCCTTGGCATTGGCTAAGAGATCTGTTGACTCCTCCCCCACATCAGGGCAACTACATGCCCTTGCCATCATTCATCTCCTTACCCTGTGGTTATCCTAACTGGGGAAGAAACTTCAATTCTGGGAGGTCCCTTCTGGGGATCCCTGGGAGATCCATGGGGCAGCTCATGAGCACACCTCTGCACTCCTGCCTGTGGCCATTGGGACACAGGTAGTTCAGTCACTTAATCAACATCTAAAGAATGTTGTAAACTCCTGCCTCGATGCCTGGAAGGCTATCTTTCAGGAACTGAAATATAGGGGTCACCAGTTCCTCAAGGTTCTGGACCCAGGCTCTAAATGGCTACTGCAGCCCAGGTACTACTCCAGTGGCATGTGGTTCTCTCTTCTCAAAGGTGCCCCACCTTCTGTGTCGGCACACTTTGAAAGGTGTGTTCTAGGACATGCTGTTAGAATAAACAGGAATGTCATTAGATATTGCCTGAATAGCACTGGATGGCTTAGAGCAGGTATTGCAAAAGCAAAGGCCATAGTATTCAAGGTGTAACTCGACAAGGAATTGACTTGTCAAGTGCATGACTTTATACTACATAAAGTATCTATTTATAAATGGACCCAGGTAACCCCAGGTAGATGGAAGCTAATGGAACATCAAAGAAGTCGATAGAACATCTGATACATAAATAGAATAATAACATCATAGAAGGGCCCAGACCCAAAATTGTCTGATTACCCATTTCTAACACATGCTCCCATCGGGTCCTACAAGATCTGGTTCTTCCCACAGGAGGAAGCCTCCTGTCCATGTAGCTTGGCCATGGTTGAGACACATGATCACATCTTGCAGCATTGCCTATGCTTCAAGGACCACATCAAGGGCCCTATCTATTTAGGGGACTTGATTAAATTCCTGAAAACAAACACATTGGTATTTGCTTTCAGGACTGATCCTGTGGGTATTGGATAACTGCCAAACCCGGTCCAGTTATAGACCCTGGGCCTAGCCCTTGAGTCCTTTATAGCAAAGTAACACCTATCTGACTGCCTCTATTGGTGTCCACTGGCTCTATGCTAGTAGTGGTTAACTGGGAACTGACCCATTGTTCTGGTTGCAGGTCCCCTCAGGGATCAGCTTCTGGGGGCCTTTGGAGGTGGACAGGGGGACTGGACTGGGGAGTAGCCCATCTGGCAGTGCTTCTGTGCTGCCCTCATTCTGCACTTGGTAGCCTTCAGGAGGTGAGTGCGTGTTGGCCTGCAAGGAGCTTATCCCTTGCATCATCTTACATAGAGTAGATACAGTGATGTATTCTGCAACCAGACTGTATCTGAGCACTGGTATATAAATTGCTGAACAAAAAAAAAAAAAGATCACTGCAAGGGCATGTGGTTGCCCTGATATGGGAGAGGGATTGACCAATCTCTTGGTAGAAGCCAAGGAGTCCATCCATACTAGAATAGTGTTGATACCTTCCAGGCCTACAGCCCATTCCAGTGCCAGCTGAATGGCAAAGAGCTCTGCATCTCCCAAGGGAGGTCCCTGAAGGCATGGCTGTAGTAGTGGGGGTGGCCTGTCCATTACAGTCAGTTTGTTATTACCCAATACCCCATCTTACCATCCCCTTGTTAAAAGTGTGTGTAGGGGGTATGGAGAGAGACCTAACAGCAGTGAAATGAAGTCGATTGATTAAGAAATGGGGGAGATATAAGCAAAATACTGTGGACACCTGTAAGAGACTAAGGTCTGAGAAATACAACACTGGGACTCACCTGTGGACACCTGTAAGAGACTAAGGTCTCCAGGACATCCACAGGCCAGCTACAAGGCCAACTATCACATGACTAAGTCACCTGACTGTCCTAGGGTCTAATCACTAAGTCCCAACATGTAAAAAGGGAGAGTGTAGGGGGACCAGAGATGGTCCTAACAGTGAAGAAATGGAATGATTTGATTAAGGGAATGGCTAGGAATCACTAAAACAATCTGTGGATGACTGTAAGAGACTAGGTGGAGTTCTAAGCAACTTGGGCTCACCTGTGGATGACTGTAAGAGACTGGAGTCTCCAACATCCACAGGCCTACTCTAAGTCCAACATATCACCTGACTACAGGGTCTATCTACTTCGGGACTGTGAGAGGATCAATCAACTACATCTAATCTAACACAACATTATCTATGGACTAATAGGAGTACATCTAACACACCCTCCTAATCTAAGTAGTCCATAAGAAACAGATAAAACAGAAGAAAAGCAATTCAAGCAGATAGTCCAAGAAGAGGAACAGCAAAGGTGACAGTCTTGGGATAGACAGCCTTGGTGAGAATGTCAGCCAACTGCTCATCAGTAGGAACATACACAGGACTGATCTTTTTTTTTTTTTTTTTTTGTTCAACAATTTATATACTGGTGCTTGGTCACAGTCTGGTTGCAGAATACATCACTGTATCTACTCTATGTAAGATAATGCAAGGGATAAGCTCCCTGTGGGCTGACATGCATTCACCTCCCAAAGGCTACCAAGCACAGGAAAAGGACAGTGTAGTAGCGCTGCCAGACTAGCTACTCCCTAGTCCAGTCCCCCTGTCCACCCCCAAAGGCCCCCGGAAGCTGATTCCTAGGGGACCCTCAACCAGAACAATGAGTCAATTCCCAGTTAACTGCTACTAGCATAGAGCCAGTAGACACCAATAGAAGCAGTTGGATAGGCATTAATTTGCCATAAAGGACTCAAGGGCTAGGCCCAGGGTCCATAACCAGGCTGGGTTTGGCAGTTATCCAATACCCATGGAATTGGCCCTGAAAGCAAATGCTGATGTGTTCATTTTCAGGAATTTAATCAAGTCCCCCAAATAGATAGGGCCCTTGATGTGGTCCTTGAAGCATGTGCAATGCTGCAAGATGTGATCACATGTCTCAACCATGGCCAAGCCACATGGACAGGAGGCTTCCTTCTGTGGGAAGAACTGGATCTTGTAGGACCCAATGGAGGCATGTCCTAAAACACACCTTGCAAAAGCATGCTAACACAGAAGGTGGGGCACCTTTGAGAAGAGAGAACCATGTGTCACCAGAGTGGTACCTGGGCTGGAGTGGCCCTTTAGAGCCTGGGTCCAGAACCTCAAGGAACTGGTGACCCCGGTATTTCAGCTCCTGGAAAATAGCCTTCCAGGCATCAAGGCAGGAGTTCACAACATTTTTTAAATGTTGATTAAGTGATTGCACCACCTGTGTCCCTATGGCCACAGGTGGGAGGGTGGAGGCATGCTCATGAGCTGCCCCATGGATTTTCCAGGGATCCCCAGAGGGGACCTCCCAGAATTGAAGCTTCTTCCCCAGTTGGGATATGTTAGAATAAATGGGAACATCATTAGATGTTGCCTGAGTAGCACTGGATGGCTTAGAGCAGGTATTGCAAAAGCAAAGGCTGTAGTATTCAAGGTGTAACTTGACAAGGAATTGACTTGTCAAGTGCATGACTTTATACTGCATGAAGTATCTATTTATAAATGGACCCAGGTAACCCCAGGTAGATGGAAGCTAATGGAACATCAAAGAAGTCAATAGAACATCTGATACATAAATAGAATAATAACATCATAGAAGGGCCTGGACCCAAAATCATCCAATTACCCACTTCTAACAGGATAACCACAGGATGAGGAGTCGAATCACAGTGAGAGCATGTGGTTGCTCTGATGTGGGAGCTGGATTGACTGACCTCCTGGCCAAAGCCAACGAGTCTCTCCAGACTAGAATAGTGTTGATACCTTCCAGGCCCACAGCCTGTGCCAGTGCCAACTGAATGGTGAAGAGTTCTGCATCCAGTGCAGTAACATTGCCTACTGCTCTTCTAGTCACATTGACCAGGTTTCTGCAGTGGTACACCAATGCCACTGAGATGGCTTGGTAGAAGCCATGAGTGGGCTGGCTTGTATCGGTTCTGCAATAGGCTGTATTAGGGGAGTGCTCTGCCTCTCTCAAGACAAACTCCATCTGTTGTAGGTACCTAGCCCAGTCTTCTTCATCCTGGGGGGCTGCTCGGAACTCGATCTGATCCTGGAATCAATCAAGGAGGTGGTATCTGGGCCGTGCTTTGTCAGCATCCAGCTCAAACTGCTCACTGATCTCATCCAGCCTCTCACTGGAGGAGATCAGGGGACCACCCGCCTTCTCATGCTGTCTAGGCATCATGAGGGTGATAGATCTGGAGTGGGGGGCCACTTCCATAGAGTATTCACTTCCCAATAAGGCCCTAAGGGCATGATTGGGAGAGAGGGTGTGAAGTCTGAAGCTTACCCTTTCTGTGAGCTTCTTGAAATGCAAGTGGAAGGGGATGAAGCCCACTAGAGCCTCACTTCCTCCAGTCAGGGACATTCTAAAGGTGCCGATGATCTAGAGTACAGCCTTCTGCTGCATTGTGGAGAGAGATTTGAGGAGCAGCTTGTTCCATGCTCCTGGAAAATACCAAAGGCGAAACCCATAGGTGGCTATGGGCACCATACATGCTTTATAGAGTGTGTGCTTCTGATCTGATGTCAGTCCACATGAGGAATTACCTAACATCCCCATCACCTTAACTGTCAATAGGGACTTGGTGGAATAGTACCTGACATGCTCTTTGAAGGAGAGCCTTCAATCAAAGTAGAATCCCAGGTACCGCCAATATGGCTTGGGCCTGAGAGGAGTGTCACTGGTGAATGGGGCAAATCCCAGATCTATCAGCAGGTTATCATCTCTGGATTTCCAGGAGAAGTGGTACAGCTCTGATTTGGAGTGTTCCAACATCAGAGCGAAAGTGACAAATAGTCTAAATATGATCACATATGCACTTTGAAGTGCCCACAGGTTGTCTTCCCAGGCCTTTGCCTAGGCTATGAGTGTGCCATCATCTATATAGGAGAGAAGGGTGACTTTGAGAGATGCTGCCTCCCTATCAAAAAGCTTCATTAGGGGGGCTAGGTACAATGCAGAGAGGACAGGTGATAAGGCCAAGCCTTGCCCCACTCCTATGTCTGCATCCATAGGGTCCGAGGAGAACTGCCTCCATAGATAGGAGGTAGCTTGCCCAACTAAGTAAGAAGCAAAGAATTGCCCCACATTAGGAGGGAATCCCTGCTTGTCCAATATAGCCATGAACATGTCATGGTTCAAAGACGGAAAGAACTGGGTGATGTCAAATGTGACAATGCTTGTCTTGAAACCCTTAGCCCAGCCACTTTGGATGACATGGGTTAGGAATAAACCAGCATCTTCAGTAGATCTCTGTCTGATCCCACCAAGCTGATTCAGATGAAATACTCCATATTTGATGGAGTCGAACTGGAGGCACTTAGATAGCATCTTCTCAAAGGTGTTCAGAAGCACTATGGGCCTGAATGACTTGGGTGTGGAGTATGAAGGCTTTCCTGGTTTGGGGATAATCACCGAGACTGACTCTTTGAAGTGCCTTGGCCAGTGGCCTACTGAGAGGCAGGCATTGGCCAAGGTGAGGAACACATCGTGACTTTGCTCATTCACAACAATGTCCTTCAGGTGAGACCATGTGACACAGGACTGATCACTCCATCAGCTACTGCATCTCAGAGCCAGTAGAACTTCAAATCCAGGTGCTTCATGTGTCCATGATGCTCAGGATTCTTGGCTACATTGATCCCTGACTTGTTATCAATGAAGAGAGTGGATGCAAGGGAAGGGGAGTAGCCAAACTCTGTCAGAATGTTCCTCATCTACATGATCTCCTTGCCTCCTTCAATAGCAGCTACATACTTAGCTTCAGTGCTAGAGAGAGTGACAAAAGGCTGACACTTAGAGGACCATCCTACAGCTCCACCACTCACTAGAGTCACATATCCACCTGTAGCATGTCCTGTGGCCTTGCAGGAGCCATGGGAAGCATTAGAAAATGTCTGGAAGAGCTCTGCATCATCATTTCCCTTGTACACCAGCTTATAGCCCATGGTTCCCCTCAGATAGTGAAGTAAATGCTTCACAGCTGCCCAGTGCCTTGGAGATGGGTTGTGATTGAATCTCCCAAGGTAGGAGACAGCATAAGCAATGTCGGGACATGTCATAGTGGCTAGATACTGCAGGGAGCCAACAGCAGGAAGGTAAGGAATAGACTTCATCTCTTCTTGCTCCTTGGGAGTGGGGATGTCACATCGCTTCTTGACTTATTACTATTACCTTCCTATTTGGGAAATATCACTGCTCATCATCGTCTTCAACACCCAAGTCCTCTAGGTTGCCTGATCTTATATCAGGCATGGTAATCATTGACTAAATGTTGCACTCTTCCAAATCCTCGAGAGGTTGAGGCAGATTGTGCTTGGGGGGTCCCCCTCAAAGCCACTGCTTTGCCTCAGCAGATGCCTCTGCTGCCACCAAGAGCCCCACCTCCTCTACTATCAACTGGGATGTAGACCCCTTCACCCCCCCATCACCAAGCACTGCTGCAAGGGAGTGCTATGCATTACTGACTCCCACCCAGGACTGCCAACTCTCTGCCAAGGCAACCCCAAGAGCTGCCTGGTCTCAGTCTATCCCTGGCAACTCTCACTAGGCATCCTCCACCCCTGATCCATCCTCACAAATGGATGTGGGTGAAGTCCTGGCTGCCATCCCCTTAGAGCTGTTAAACACCATGTCAGGTGTTGAGGAGGATGCAGAAGCAATTGCTGAGTCCCTCAAGACAACTAGGAGTTGGGTCCTCTTTTTTTTTTTTTTTTTTTTGTTCAACAATTTATATACCAGTGCTCAAACACAGTCTGGTTGCAGAATACATCACAGTATCTACTCTATGTAAGATGATGCAAGGGATAAGCTCCCTGTGGGCTGACATGTGCTCACCTCCTGAAGGCTACCAAGTACAGGATGAGGGTAGTGCAAAAGTGCTGCCAGACAAGCTACTCCCCAGTCTGGTCCCCCTGTCCACCTCCAAAGGCCCCCAGAAGCCAATCCCTGAGGAGACCCACAACCAGAACAATGGGTCAATTCCTAGTTAACTGCTACTAGCATAGAGCCAGCAGACACCAATAGAAGCAGTCAGATAGGTGTTAATTCGCCATAAAGGACTCAAAGGCTAGGCCCAGGGTCCATAACTGGACTGGGTTTAGCTGTTATCTAATACCCAAGGGATCAGCCCTGAAAGCAAACACTGAGGTGTTTGTTTTCAGGAATTTGATCAAGTCCCCTAAATAGATAGGGCCCCTGATGTGTTCCTTGAAGCATTTGCAGTGCTGCAAGATGTGGTCATATATCTTGACCATGGCCAAGCTGCATAGACAGGAGAATTCCTCCTGTGGGAAAAACCAGATCCTGTATGACCTGATGGGGGTATGTCCTAGAACACACCTTGCAAAGTGTGCCATCATGGAGGGGGGGCACCCTTGAGAAGTGAGAACCAGGTGCCACCAGAGTGGTACCTGGGCTGTAGTGGCTATTTAGAGCCTGGGTCCAGAACCTTGAGGAACTGGTGACCCTTGTATCTCAGCTCCTGGAAGACAGCCTTCCAAGCATTGAGGCATGAGTTCACAACATTCTTCAGATGCTGATTGAGAGATTGAATGACCTGTGTCCCAATGGCCACAGGTGGGAGGGTGGAGGCATGCTCATGAGCTGCCCCATGAATTTCCCAGGGGTCCCCAGAAGGGACCTCCTAGAATTGAAGCTTTCTCCCCAGTTGGAATAGCCATGGTGTAAGGAGACAGATCACAGCAAGGGCATGTGATTGCCCTGATGTGGGAGATGGGTCAACAGATCTCTTGGCAGAAGCCAGTGAGTCTGTCCATACCAAAATTGTGTTGACCCCTTCCAGGCCTATGGCCCATGCCAGTGCCAGACAAATGGCATCATCCAACTTGTTGTCAGAGGAGATAAGAGGACCACCTGCCTTCTCATGCTGCCTACACGTCATGAGGGCAATAGATCTGGGGTGTGGTAGCACTCCCATAGAGTAGTCACTCCCCAAAATTGCCCTGAGGGCATGGTTTGGGGACAGGGTATGAAGTCTGAAGCAAGCCCTCTCAGCAAGCTTCTTGAGATGTAAATAGAAGGGGATAAGGCCTGCTAGAGCCTCACTCCCCCCAGTTGGAGATGTTCTGAATGTGCCAATGATCCAGAGTGCCACTTTATGCTGCATTCTGAAGAGGGATTTGAGGAGCACCTTGTTACATGCTCCTGGAAAGTACTAGAGGCAGAACCTATAGGTGGCTATGGGTACTACACATGCTCTATTTTTTTTTTTTTTTTTTGTTCAACAATTTATATACCAGTGCATGGACGCAGTCTGGTTGTAACATCTTATCCCCTGCATCATCTTACATAGAGTAGGTATAGTGATGTATTCTGTAATTGGACTATGCCCATGCACCAGTATATAAATTGTTGAGGAAAAAAAAAAAAAGAACCATGCACTACCAGAGTGGTACCTGGGCCGTAATGGCTGTTTAGAGCCTGGGTCTAGAACTTCAAGGAACTGGTGGCCCCTGTATTTTAGCTCCTGGAACACAGCCTTCTAGGTGTCAAGGCAGGAGTTAACAACATTCTTCAACTGTTAATTAAGCAACCTAACCACTTGTGCCCCTATGGACACAGGTGGGAGGGTAGTAGCATGCTTGTGGGCCACTCCATGTACTTCCTAGGGATCCCCAGAAGGGACCTCCCAGAATTGGATCTTCCTCCTAGGCTGGGACAGCCATGGAGAGAGAAGGTGAATAACTGCCAAGGCATGTGCTTGCCCTGACATGGGAGAGGGGTTCACACCTTGTCTGACAGCTGCCATCAAATCTGTCCAAACCAAAATAGTACTGATGCCTTCCAGGCCCATGGCCTGGGACAGTGCCAGCTGGATGGCAAAAAGTTCCACATTAGGGATAGTGACATCACCTACTACTCTCCTGGTTGCACTAACCAGGTTTCTACAGTGATACACCAGAGCTACTGAAACAGCTTGGTAAAAGCCATGAGTGGGCTGGCTGGCATCAGTTCCACAGTAGGCTGTGTCAGGGGAGAGCTCTGCCCCTCTCAGGATGTCCTCCATCTGTTGCATGTATCTGGCCTGGTCTTCAATGTCCTGGGGCACAGTCTGGAATTCTACCTGATCTTGAAAACTATCAAGAAGGTGGTGTCTAGGCTAGGCTTTGTCAGCATCTGGCTTAAACCATTTGCTAATTTCATCTAACCTCTCATTGGAGGAGATAAGGGGGCCACCTGCCTTCTCACACTGCCAGGGCAATATGAGGGCAATAGATCTAGTCAAGGAATCCATCTTGGTGATCATCCCCAAACCAGGAAATCCTTTATATTCCATGCCTAAGGCATTCAGGCTGATCATGCTTCTAAACACCCTTGGCAAATTAATTGAGAAGATGCTCTCCAAGTGCCTCTAATTTGACTCTGTCAAATATGGGGTCTTTCATCCTAATCAGCTTGGCAGTGTTTGGCAGTGATCTACCAAAGATGCAGGGCTGTTCCTTACCCACATTGTGTATAGTGGCTGGGCCAAGGGCCTCAAGATGAGTGTTGTTGCTTTTGACATCACTCAGTTCTTCCCTTCCCTGAACTATGAGATGCTCATAGCCATCCTAAACAAGCAAGGTTTTCCCCTAAATATGGGGAGGTTCTTTGCCTCTTACCTCATGGGGCATACCACCTCTTATTTATAGGGGCAGTTCTCCTCAGATCCTTTTTTTTTTTTTTTTAACATCAACAATTTATTATGTGGGGCTCAATCATAGCCTGCACCTGCACATAGGGTCACTACATACAGGATGTCTAAAATATGTACACTAAGCTGTTATACACCAATACAGTCATGCCTTCTGAAGGCTACCATGACCAGGAAGAATGCTGAGTTGACATTGGTTTTGTATCTCTAGGACCCCCCAACAGTGTGACTCCCAGTCCCCATGCTTTGGCATATCAGTGTTAATTCACTGTAAACCTCCATCTTGACAGAAGTTAACCAGGCACCAAAGAAAGGCAAGATAAAAACCTCCACAGGGGGAGGCTGAACTCCCTGATATCACATCAGACTGCTCATCAGCCCTCAGTGTACAGGAGAACAGAAATGGAACAGGTCCCACATTTAGTAGGCAGTGCTCAGAAGTGTACACCCTGATCAGAAGCCTCACAGGAATGCACTTGGCAGCTCTCAGAGAGAGCATGCCCAATAATGTTCACTTCCCCTTGTGGACAAACACCTTCTTCTTCCAGTAACCACTATCATTGTGGTTAAGTGCTCATCACTATGGGCAATTGTTGCAAAGGCAAAAGCCCATCTGTTATTCCTGAGACCCCTCAGCAGTGTAAAGACCAAGAGTATGACTGTCAGCAAGATAAAGCATGGCAGGAATATATTGAAAATCTCAAAGTGATGACTATCAATGGTGCTAACAGTCAAGGCATTTGCATTCCCTCCAACCCTGGTGGTTGGATCCCTCAAGGCCCCCCACAATAAGAGTGGCAGTGACTCTCTTGGACAACATTAGAACCAAATACCCCCTCCCCTTTACCATCTTCTGGGCATGCTTCTGGGCATCTCCAGAGCAGGTCTTCTTCTGACATGGAGCTTGATCTCCCTGTCTCCCCCCCCTTCAAGCAGAAGACTCCCAAAGCTGCCCCCTCCACTCTCTCTTCTGACTCCACCCCTGACAAGATTGATGATGACAAGGATGAATCCCCTGCAGGTGCTGTTATGCAAATAACTCACACCTTTAATGAGGCAGAGCACCAGTTTCCCTCTGATCCTCACCTCTTTGCTGCCATTTGCAACTTCATCTCAGTATTGGAGTCCAAGAATCTATTCACCAACTGCACTCCCCCCTTTGCCTGGCACATTCCTTTTCTTGCAATGCTTGAATGAGAGTGGGCTCAACACTTCCTTTCTCAGTAACTACCACTATTGTTTCAGTGGCACAGTTATTCATAGTACAAGGAATACAAAAACTCATTCTAAATCAGTATGAAAGACTCCAAAGAGACTAGCAGCTTCTTTGGAGGTGTCAAGAATACTGCCAGTAGCATTCATTCCAGTATTGTTCATCACCATTGCTCTAGCACCAGTGTAGTGCCCAACCCGACACTCCCAAGAGAGGCCTCTGTTCCCCTCTTCAATGATTTCTGAGTATCAGAGGACTTCATTCAAAAGCCTCCATCTCCTTCCCTTTCTATTGGAGCTAAGCACTCCTACTCTACTGACCAATCTCTCTCTAATTGACTAGAAAAGAGCATGAAGTTTAGGGAAGATGACAACACTGCCTCTGCATCCTCAGCTGAAGAAAACAGAGACAAAGATAGTGATGAAGGCTCTCAAGGCCTCTCAACCCCTAAATCCATCCATCCTTCTATTGTGCCAGCTCATGATGGAATTGACATGTCTCCTGAGATAGCACCTTCATCTCACAGGGTGTTAACTCCAGCTCAAGCACTGGCTGCCTCTCATGGCTTCATTCCACCTACTCCTGGCATTGCATGGGATGAATCTCACTCCTCTGACCCCCTCCCTACTATTCTGTCTTTCACCCCCATCTCTCCTCCTTCTACTGTGCAGCCTCATGTTGAAGCACAGCCAACCTACAGAATGGATTGGTCATCCATTCAGGAAACTATTGGTGATGGCATCTCGATGATTGACATCACCAACATGAATGACATCATGGGGCTTAATTGCCTCACTTCCTTATTAGATTTCATTTCTTCCTATCTGGGAAGCTGGGCCAAAACTGGAGACCTTTCCTCCTTTGAGGGTGTCCCTGCCCTTATCTGTATTTTACAAATCATCGCACACTCTGACCAGTTGCACAACAAGTCAGTCCCTTACAATGGGCAGCAACTCAAATTATACAACTTCATAGCCATGCAGTTCCCTCCATCCCACACTTTATCTCCTACTCCCACTCCTATGTCAACTGGCCACTGCAACGCTCATCAGGCTAAAAAAGCACTGGCTGTATCTTCCCCTTCTCCCAAAGACGCTTCTGGGTCTCCCCAGAGCTCTTCCATTATTCCCTCTGACACCTCCCAGGGCTCAGAATTGCAATTTGATAAAGATACAGCATGAGCAATCACCCTTTCTTGCCTCCCTCCTCAGGATCTTAATAAACCAGGTGAGTCTTCCAGTTCAAACATTGATACTAAAATGCTCCCTCCCCCTCCTACCACTACCACCACTCCTGATGCCATCCCTAAGGCTCAAACCTCAGGGACAGGCAACACCAACTCTAGCTTGTGGACCTCCATCACCCATCAATGGGTGCCCCATAAACCAATAGCCACCCAAGCTCCACGTAAGCCTATCATCACTCCCACTGTCTCCCCTCAAGCCCCTAAACCCTCTCCTCCTACATCTTCCCCCCCCCCTATTAACTACAAGACCCACCCCAGGTCTAATGCCCCCTCCCCATCTACCCAAAGGTCGTCCTATGCCAGAGCCACCTCCAACACACCTCTCAAATCAGAGGAGTTGCAAAAGTATGCTGCTCTTCAAAACCAATTCCCTCAGATGTCACTGGTTGACATCATCAACTTCCTCTGCTTGTCTGGGGATATCAAGACTCCTTCCCCAACAGCACCCAAACCTTCACCTCAACCTTCCAACTCTCCCAAGGCCACTCAAGGCCCTTCCCACAAAAATGTCATCATCCCCTACAATGATGTTTTCAAACCCATCCTTATCACCTCTCTCAACCTTGTGGTGAGGAACTGCAACAATGCCCTTTACCAGAAGGGCTTCTTACTTAAAGTCAAGTCAGCGAGGTCCAATGATTGGACTCTCTAGCTCTCAACCAACCAAGTCACCACCAATGAGGAACTCCTCATCATCAAAAAAGGCATAGCTGACTTGAACCAATCAGCTTTCACCACTCTGGAGATTAGGGATGCTGTTGTCCCTTCTCTTCCGATGTCTAAGTCCTTTGTTAAACTGATGAATCTTCCCTACCTCCATCCAGACAGCACCCCACACACCTCCAATGACTTCAAAGAAGTTATCAAATCATCACCCTACCATGAAATGCTCCAACACCTCATTGGCAAACCCTGCTTCCACTGCATTTCCCCCCACTCTGACTCCACCATACTCTTTTTCAACCTCTGGGATTCTCAATCCACCACGAGGGCCAAAGCTCTCATTAATCACACCCTCCTCTTCGAAAACAGAGTCTGCACCTTCCGCGGTGCATCCATGTGAACCGCCTCTCCTCTCTGCAACAGATGCTGGAGGTGGGGCCACCCTACTCATCTGTACAGAGCACGCAACCCTAGGTGCTCAATTTGTGGTGATCCTCACTACACTGACAACCACTGCCACAATGGATTCTGTTGCCGTGGCAAAACTGGTCCTAATCCACATCCTCCCACCCCCACCAACATCATGGAGTGTCCTCATGTGACCTCCTTCAACTGCCTCTCATGTGACTTGAAAGAGCATCATGTGAACTCGGACAAATGTCCATTCTTCTGCCACTGATTCAATTGGGAATGGATCCAAACCAAACTTCGGGAAGCTAGAGTGGAGAAAAACTGCCACGACTTCAACTCTGGTGCTATTAATGTCTAAAGGACCTCTTAAAGCACCAACTCTCTTTAACGATATCCCCATTCTCTTTTTCAACATCCATCATTCCAAGGACACAGTTGAGGCATTGTTAAATGACCCCCTTTTCAAAGACATTTTAATCCTATACATCCAAGAACCCCCTTTTAGCATCATTTGAAATGTCCCATCTACTAACAACTCTGAAGGAGTCCCTTATAAAGGCATGCCATATAACCCCAATTAGTGCCTTTTCATTTCAGATGAAGAATGCCTGCACATGGCTACATTCATCCACAAATCATGTGAAGTCCTTCTTCCAACTTCACATCCCAGCATTATTTCCTCCCCAGACTTCCAACTCATTTCTTTATCCTTCCCGAGGAAGATGTACTTCCTTAATTGCTACCTCGATCCTTCTGATGATTTGTCACTGACCTATTTAGAATCGCACATCCACCTCTTCCCCAAAGACATCATCTGTGCAGGGGGGGATTTTAACTCTCATTCTCCTGAGTGGGATCCTCACATCACTCACCACTCCACTCATGCAGACCTAGTAGTCGACCTCATGAACTCCATCAGACTAACGCTTTCTACACTGTTAGAGGTTAAGTATACTCATGTTCCTTTCAATAAATCCAAACACCCATCCATCATCGACCTCATCTTTGCAACAGATGATCCCCTTAAGCCAAGCCCAGTCCACTCCATTCGCGATGACTGGCAAATCAATTCCGACCATCTCCCCCTCCTCACCTCTCTCCCTGCTCCCACTCCACTTCAGCCTTTCATCAAAAAGCTCACAATCCCACATGACTCTGAAGAAGAAGCCTCCTTTCTCTACTCATTGGGCACCCAACTCCAAGCCATCCCAGCTCAATTCAGATCAAGCGACGACATCCTCTCTTATGCTAACTCCATGTCCCACATCATCACCCAAGAATGGCAGAACAATGCCAAACTTGTCCATATCTGCACCAAATCCAAGCCATGGTGGAATCCCCAGTGCTCCGCTGCCCTCAAAGTGTTCCAGACTCACAAGTCCAAATCCAACTGGGCCAAATTTCGATGCACTACCTACCAGGCCAAACGCGCATTCTTTGACAAGAAAATCAAGGACATAGCTGAAGAAGACTGTTGCCCCTGGGACCTCATGTCCTGGATCAGCAAGTGTAATCTCCCTCCCTCCCAATCCATTTCATACAACAGAAAAAGCTGTAATGAGCTGGACAACCTCTGGCATGCACTTGACTCCTCCTATAATTCCACTTCCGATCGCCATGTGGACTTGAGTGCTATTGAGTCCCTTGATGCCCACCCCAAATGCCCTTGGCTTCCCTTCTCTAGCACCAAGCTTTTTGACACCCTCAACCCCTGCGCCAACTCTTCCACCCCCAGTCCAGACCACCTTTCATGGGCACACATCAAACACCTAATGTCTAACAACATCCTCCAATCCAACTTCCTCTCCTTCACTTCCAAATGCATTGAATTCTCCACATGGCTGGAACATTTCAAGAACTCCACTTCCATCATCATTCCAAAACCCAACAAACCACATTATTCCACCCCAAAGATGTTCTGTCCTATAGTCCTCCTCAACACACTAGGTAAGCTAATCGAAAAGATGATCTCCACCTGGATGCAATTCGAGGCATCCCAATTTAACCTTGTCCACCCCCTCCAATTTGGAGGAATCATCCAGCACTCTACTGAAGATGCTGGTATATATATCACTCACCTCATCCATACAGGTTGGTGACGCAAACTCAAGACTAGTGTCATCGCATTCGACTTGGCACAATTCTTCCCCTCCACTAATCACTCCCTTCTTATCTCTACCCTCCACCACCAAGGCTTCAACTCCTGCCTCATATCCTTTTTCTCTGACTATTTAAAAGATCAATTCACTACTTATTCATGGAACAATCAACTTTCCCCCAAATTCTCCGCTTCCATTGGCATCAGCCAAGGTTCAGCCCTCTCCCCTATTCTCACCACACTCTCCCTTTCCCCTCTTATGTACAAGTTTTCCAATGACCCTCATTGTAAAATAGTTTCCTTTGTTGACAATGGACTTATCATTGTTCAATTGGACTCATTCGCTACTAACTGCCATCTTCTCTCCCAGGTCTACAAGAACTGTGAAGACTACCTCCACTGCCTTGGGTTTGTTCTCAAAAGAGACAAAACCGAGGCCTTCCATTTTTCCAACTGCCCCTCCCATGAACCCAACCCTCCTGTCATCATTGATGACTCCCTTACCATCCACCCCAAACCCTTCCTCTGCTATCTCAGCTTCTGGTTTGATAGAAGCCTTTCATTCAAAGAACACATCTGGTTCTATTCAACCAAGGCCCTCTCCACTGTCTGATGCATGCACATGCTTGGCAATTCCATCCACAGCTTATCTCCCCTCCATAAGCGACTCCTATACTGATCCTGCATAGTTCCCATTGCCACCTACAGTTTCCACCTATGGTTTAATCAAAACGCTCGATACCGCAGACTCATCAAGTCCCTCCAGCACATGCAACACCAGGCAGCCTTGTGGATCACCAGCACATTCCGCACATCCCCCTCCAGTGGGGTTGAGGCCATTGCAGGCCTTATCCCCATCCAACTCCATCTCTTCAAACTCGCCAAATGATGTTCTCTCCACTTCCACACCCTCCCCCCTTCCCATCCTCTCAAACTCCTCATGCACAATATTGACCCCATAGATGCGTGCCAATCCAAACAGCACTCATCAGTGCTTGACTTCATTTCAGATGCCCAACTGGTCATGGACTGGTTCCAGTGCCTTCACCCTAGTGCCAAACCTGGCCAGTGCTTACTGGACTTGTTTAGCAACCAAATCAAATTCATTGAGTGCCCTGACCCTTTGAAAGAAGGAGCCATGGCCCTCCACATCACCAATGCCTCCTGTGCTCAAGATCTAGCCTTTTCCTCCCCAGTCTCCCTCCTCTTAGCTATGGATGGTTCAGTCCCTTCTAATTCTTCTCTTTCTGCTACTTCCGCTTTTCTTGTTTTCAATTCTTCTGAAACAGACATTCTCTCTTCCGCTGTTCACCCCTGTGGGGAAGTGACTTCTTCTGATTCTGAATCCTACGCTCTCTGTATCAGACTATTTTCTTCTATTTCCTTTTCCCAATCTCTCAATATTTCCTCAATTGTAGTTTTTACAGACTCAATTTCTTCCGCTAAGCTTCTGTTTTCTTACAGGCCCCACAGCATGCATCCAGACTCCATCGTGGTTGCCCCCCTCCTTCACTCCTGGCTCTCCTCCCCTCTAAATCACATCCACTTCTGGTTGATCCCCTCCTCTGCCAATTAGTCCATACATCACAAAGCACACATTCTAGCCAAGTCCCTTCACCTTCCTAACCTGCATCACCAACCCTTCTGCACCTCCCTCAGGTTTGTTCGAAACCACTACACCCAGAAATGCCTATCATTATGGCATCAGTTAATGAATGACCCCACCTACTGTGGCCACTCATGGCTTCCCCTAGTCAACAGTGCAGAGAAACCCCTCCAACCCAAATACACCAAAGGCAGGACTTGGCTCAACTCGCCCCTTGGGAAGAACCCCAACTTATGTACACACTTCATGCATTGTGTCACCAATCACACACCCATCGGCACCTTCTGACAGTGCTTCTTCCCTGGGTGCCACATCACCTCCTGCCCCTGCAGCAAGCTGCTTGAAATGTGTAACCACATACTTGACACCTGCCCCCACTTCCGATACCCATATGGAGCACATGATGGCTTCCATTGGGTCATCCAATTCTTAGACCAGAATCTCACAGCATTTTCCTTTGCCGATCAGATACAAGGACCTATCACCCAAGAGGAGTTCGCCACCCACCACTTCAACTGTAGAGAGTGACTTGCAAGAAATGGAGTCCTGGATGTACACTGAAGGCCCTTCTCTCTTTTCACTTGTCTTGTAGCTAGCTCCACACTCCTACATCTCTTCATTTTCTGAACCATTTCTCTTCCACTCACGTCTTGATAAGTTAGTTTTTACTCTCTTCTCATCTCATCCATATATAGAGTAGCCCCATCTGCTCTCATACTTCTCTTTCTCATATTTCCCTCTCTTTCCTTCCTTTTCCTTAGTTTTGGTATTGGGACTGCTATTGTGCACCCATTTGTAGTAGCTAGTTCTATTGCAATAAAAGTCGATTTAAAAAAAAAAAAACATTCCTTTTCTAGCAGACAGTATTACTGCTCTGCTCATTGAGGCATGCAAACTGCATGCCCAATACATGCCATTCCATGGAATGGCTGACTCAGCAATAGCAGATGCTCAACCAGCACCTGCTCTTCAACCCTCAACCCAGGCCCCAGCATCTTCCCAGCCCCCCCCTGTAACTCCCACTCCATGTGACAGGCCCAGACCTCCCTCACATGCCCTCTAACCTCCATGTAACAGGTCTAGCCCTCCCTCATGTGTTGTCAAGTCTGGCTCTTCCAGCCCTAACCCCTCCATGAGGTGCAAGCCTTATTATGCAACCTGGTGTCCTACCTGGTGTCAATTTTTCTTGAGCACCAGTGCTAGTGACTTAGCTAACACTCATGTCTCCCTCCAATCTCTAGTCACATACTTTAATCAAGCACTCACCCAGGCCAAGTCAGCACTAATCATTGACTCTGGCTGCTTCTACTCTGGTGTCATTACCTTCTCTATAGGTGGTGTCCCATCCCAGGTGGATCTTGACTCACTCTCTGCATCACTTCCCAGTGTGCTCAAGAGTGCCACCATTATCCTCTCTGTGTCCCAGTCTTTCATCAAGATTGTAGACATTCCCTTTTTCTTGGCTGATGGGTTCACCCTCACAGCTGACCAAGTCAAGACCAAGGCCTTTGCCTCCCCTTTCTTTCCCTCCTCTGATGTGCACCACTTGCATGTCATTTGTAATTCTGCCAAGTCTGACACTGCTACTGCATAGATTGACTTGGTTGATTCTCAATGTGGCACCCTCACTGCCTCCCTCACCAACAGGCATATCATGATTAATAGTGTGTCCTGCCTCACCAAAGGGGCTTGCACCCACACTGGCACTGGGGTCATCCTTCTGACACCTGTTGTACTCATGTGCCTAGGTGTCCTCTCTATAGAGGTCCTCATTCTGAAGCTTCTTACCATTCCATGGCTGGGTGTTGCAAAGGCAACCCCAAAGCAACTCCCCCCATCCTCCCCACTCTGGCAGGTGATCCCTACCCTCACTCTCCCCAGTGCCTCAACTGCTCAGGTGCCCACTCCTCCAACAACCACCAGTGCCTATACTGGCAACATCACTTCAATTGAGATTGGATCCACAGTTGATACCAATGTGATGCAGCCTCTGCTTCAGCCAAGAAAGCCTCTACTCCTTGGGGTGGGGGTCATAAGGGTTAGTTAAGATAAGTGCAAGCAGCCAAGTCACCATGTTCAGATTGGATTCTTTAGTTTTCATCTACATGCATCTTACTTTGAACTCTTTCTTTCATGTTGTTTGGAGCACCTGTTTTCTTTCCTTCTGTTTCTCTTTTTTCTAATCTGACAGGACTGCTATTGCACACCCTTTTATAGTAGGCTAGTACTATTGCAATAAACTGTGGATTAAAAAAAAAAAAAAAACTTCCCCTTGCAAAGAGAGGGATGGTGCAGCCAGTGGCTACAGCAATAAGGGGGTATAAAATGTCCTATGGGAGAGCCACATTAGGACAAGTGTAGGCACTCTGACAGCACTTCTTAATCTCATACCACTACCTTCCTATTTGGGACACCCTATCTACTCATTGTCTTACTCAACTCCCAAAGCCTCTAGGTTGCCCAATCTCAAATCAGGCATGGTATACATCGACTAAATATCACATTCATCCAAATCCTCAAGAGGTCAAGGTGAATCACACTCAGGGGGTCCCCCTCCAGGCTGCTGCTTTGCCTCAGCAGATGCCTCTGCTACCACCAGGAGCCCTGCCTCCTCCACTATTGATTGGGGTGCAGATCCCTTCACCCCCCTGTCCCCCAGTGCTGCCACTCGGGAGTGCTATGCATCACCAACCCCAGCCCAGGACTGCCAACTTTCTGCCGAGGTGACCCCAAGAGCTGCTCAGTCTCAGTCTACCCCTGGCAACTCTTGCCAGGCATCCCCCACCCCTGATCCATCCTCTCAGATGGATGTGGGTGACATCCCAGCTGCCATCCCCTTAGAGCTGTTGAACACCATGTCAGGTGTTGAGGAGGACACAGAAGCAATTGCTGAATCCCTCGAGAAGACCAGAAGCTGGGTCCTCAAGCATGCTCATTCCCCTATCTCAAGGAATGCTCTTAATGAGATCATGAGGACAGCATCAATTCTGGTATTGGCCCTCAGAGACACAGGCTGGTTTACAGTCCCAACACATCCTGATTCTGCCCACACATTGGTGGATGGGATTATTGAGGCTATAGGGCCATTCTTGCTGAGGCAGCCCTCCCCCCTCCCTCTGTCATCCCCTCTGCCTATGGAGTCTGATGACACTGCCCCATCATGCCCCCCTGTGCACCCCATCAACCCCTGCCCATTGGCACTCAACGGCAGTAGGCATACCTGGTCAGGACCCCATCCCCTACCCAACCCACCAAGGAGACCTGCCCCTAGGGGCAGTCTGCCTCCTGTCAACATGGCAACTCACCCAGGGAACTATGCCCAGGTAGCAGTTGCCCTACCTGGCCCCCAGTAGGCCAAGACAATGAACCTAGTCAATTTGGCTAGGGTATTTCCATCCCTCCCCCCCAAAAGCTTGTCCAACTTGAGAAACAGGCAGTAGGGGCTAAACCCTCAAAGGCTGCTAATAAGTGGTCTGCTATGACAACCTCTGGCCTGATGAGATGCCAGGTCATCATCACAGTGGATGTTGCTACTCTTACAGTGACACCCAACAACTTACTAGCTGCTATCAACACAGCTCTCATTGCTGTGAGGTCTAAACTTCATGGTGAGTCTATCAGGCCCAGCTTCAGTGGATTCATTGTTGCCACCAATGTCATTACTACAGAAGACAACCTTAAGGTCATCTGCTGCCACCTCCCTTCAGTCTTTGGCCCCACTTCCTGAGGGGATGTGGACCTCCCCTACTCCAAATCTTATCTCAAGATTATCAGAGTTTCCTTCATTCATCAGGGGCATAATAACACCAAGCCCAATGACATCATCACTGCTATGAGGTCTTTCCCTTATGTGGACTTGTTCACCATCGCCGATAATATAAGGGTTTGGTGGAATTCTCTGGCCTCAGATGGGTGCACTGTCTGGTTCAAAATCTGGGACTCCCAAAGGGGTACCAAAGTGAGGTCTCTGGTCAACAGGACCATCCAAATCTTTGGCCAATCTTGCTAGATTCTGGCAGCTAAGGCTAACCCTGGAGTCCCTCTCTGCCAGCATTGCTAGAGATGGGGGCATCTAACTACAGCCTGCAGGCAGGAAGGTCATGCCTGCCCTCTATGTTCTGGTCCTCACAAATGTGAAAACCATTGCCTTCTGTGTGGGTTGTGTAAAGGCAACCCAAAAGCTAACCCCCTGATCCCCCCAACCAGGCCAGATCATCCCTGCCCCCACAGGGATTCCTTCACATGCCCTAATTGCAAGGGCAAGCATTCTGCTGACTCCTGCAAATGCCCCTTCTGGTCCCACCAACTCAATGGTGATTGGATCAGAAAGAAGTACTCTGAAGTACGTGACTGTTTGTCCCATTACTCTACTTGCCCTGACACCTGGCATCCCTTTCAGTCCCAATGAAAGAGATCTCAGACATCTATATATACTCCCAGAATGTAAATCATAGCTACTTTCTGGTTGATACCTTACCTGAGTCCTGTAAAATGGACTACAATGTTGTATTCCTGCAGGAGCCACCCTAGAGAACTATTTGTAAGGCCCTGTCATCCTCAAGGACTAATGGAGATGATGTTGGTGCCCCAAAGCATCCTGAGTGGACATGCTTTGTCAGGTAGGTAGATCCTGGATCCAGGCCACAGGTTATAGGTTATATCCATAACAGGTTGTCAAAACTCAGACTGTCACTTCAGACAGACCTGATTGATCACAACAATCTGATGTTGATCACCCTATTCCAAAGGGAGTCATATTGTCACCTCCTCAACATCTACTCAGATGATGAGAAAATGGTGGTCCAGGCCCTTTTGGAGCTAGTGGACCAGTTACCACCCCTGAATTACATGGGGGGAGACTTCAATCTCCATTCTAGGGTGTGGGAGGAATCTTATCCAACCCACCACTATTGGTCTCAGATGCTTTTGGATATAGCATCTGACCTCAGCCTGGACCTGGCTAAGCCCCAGGTTCTGGGCCCTACTAGATTTCCTTTCACAGCATCAGATCACCCCTCAGTGATCAATTTGATGTTTGTTTCAGTACAGAATGCTCTTACTCTCCACTACAGGATAGAGCCTGCCCTCAGGGGGTCATCTGACCATGCCCCCCTTTTGATTTAGCTCCCTGTTGAATGAGTCTCTCTGGGGGGAACTAGGCAGGCACTTTCTAGGGAGTCTGAGGAGGGACTAGGGTTCCTCATGGTGTGTTCAGAGGGCCTATTGGTGTTGGCAGATAAGCAACCCCAATTCCCAGACCAGATTGAGGAGATGGCATCAGCCATCACTGAAGTCTTTTCTTGAGCATGGGATTCCTGTGCTAAAGAGGTCAACATTGTCTTATGCTCCAAACTGTGGTGGAATAGAGCATGTCAAGAAGCACTTGATCATCACAGGGCCTCAGGGTCCCCTGAAGATTGGGTGGAACTTAGGCATGCCACTAAGGCTGCCAAGTGAGTATTCTTTGATGAGAAGATCACAGAGATTGCTACAACAAATAAGCAACTATGGGACCTTATGGAATAGGTCAAACAGTGCAAGCTCCTGGTAGTGGAAGCCATCAGCCATAATGGCTACCCCTGTCATGATCTTGATGCCCTGTGGGGTGCCCTGCATGGTACATACAATTCAGCTTTAGATTGGCTCCCTGAGGTCCACATCCTAGACCCTCTCCCAGCCCTGCCCATCTGGGACTGGGTCAAGTTTTCCCAATTGGAGCTAAGCAAAGCCCTCTCAGCTTGCTCCTCTTTGTCTGCCCCAGGCCCAGACCATGTCACTTGGTCCTACCTGAAGGACATAGTAGCAAATGATCAGTGTCACAATGTGTTCCTCATCTTGGCTAATGCCTGCCTCTCTGTTGGGCACTGGCCTAGACACTTTAAGGAGTCTGTCTCAGTGATTATCCCCAAGCCAGGAAAACCCTCCTATTCTATGCCCAAGGCATTCAGACCCATAGTGCTTCTGAACACCCTGGGAAAGCTTGTTGAGAAGATGCTCTTAAAGTGTCTTTAATTCAACTCTGTCAAGTATGGGGTCTTTCACCCTAATTAGCTCAGCAGTGTTCGGCAATGGTCCACTAAAGACATAGGGCTGTTCCTTACCCATGTCATTAGAAGTGGCTAGGCTAAGGGGCTCAAGACAAGCATTGTTGCTTTCAACATCACTCAGTTCTTTCCTTCCCTGAACCATGATATGCTCATGGCTATACTAAATAGGCAAGGCTTCCCCCTGAATGTGGGAAGGTTCTTTGCCTCTTACCTTGTAGGATGAGCCACTTCCTATCTTTGGGGACAGTTCTCCTTGGATCCAATGGATGCTGATGTGGGCATGGGACAGGGCTCTGCCTTGTCCCCTGGGTACTACTCTGGTGGTTCTTGGTTCTCTCTCCTTAGAGGGTTGCCTCCTACTCTTTTGGTATGCTTCACAAGGTGTGTCCTTGGGCATGCCCCCATCAGATCCTACAAGGTCTGATTCTTCCCATAGGAGGAGTTCTCCTGTCCATGTGGCTCAGCTTTGGTCAAGATACATGATCATATCTTGCAGTGCTGTAAGTGCTTCAAGAAGTACATCAAGGGTCCCATCTATTTGGGAGACTTGATCAATTTCCTGAAAGCAAATGCCTCCACATTTGCCTTTAGGACTGATCCATCTGGGATTGGATAACTGCCAAACCTGGTTCAGTTATGGATCCTGGGCCTAGCCCTTGAGTCCTTTATAGTGAATTGATACCTATCCAACTGTAGCCTTTGGTGTCTGCTGGCTTTTGCTAGTAGCAGTTAACTGGGAATTGACCCATTGTTCTGGTTGTGGGTCCTCTCAGGGATCAGCTTCTGGGGGCCTTAGGAGACAGGCAGGGGGACTGGACTGGGGAGTAATATGCCTGGTAGTACTATCACACTGCCCTCTTCCTGTGCTTGGTAGCCCTTGGGAGGCAAGTGCACATCAGCCTGCAGGGAGCTTGTCCCTAGCATCATCTTATTATAGAGTAGGTACAGTGATGTATTCTGCAACCAGACTGTGACTGAGTACCAGTATACAAATTGTTGAACAAAAAAAAAAAAAAAAAAACTATAACCCATCTGATGACCTAAATCTGACTGACAATGCTGAAGGTTGGGAAGATGGTCAGAGTGGTGGTGGCCCTCCAGGCAATGACCCTGGTGATGGTGATGGTCCAAGTAATGATGATGGCAATAGTGAACCTGAAGTCCATAGTGCTCAGGAACCTCCCAAGGATGATGGTGCATGTTTTATGAGAGTTATGGAGAGACTCACCTGTGGTATTGAATCTAGTGTGTGCAACCAATCTGTTCCTCCTCCTCCTGTTGTGCATTCTGAAAAGATCCAGGCAAAGGAACCCAACACCTTTGATGGATCCAAGCCATACAAGCTTCTAGATTTCCTATTCCAGTATTGCATCTATTTTAGGATGAATCTGCAACTTTTCCAAATGGAGACTGTCAAAGTTAATTTCACTATTTCTTATCTTTCTAGGTTAGCTTGCCAGTGGTTCCAGACCATTCTTGACTCAGAGCCAGATTAGAATCAGATCCCATGGTACACTGACTGGAAACTCCTCTCTGATGAACTCAATCTCTATTTCAGCACCACTGACCCCATCACTGAAGCCACTGAGGACCTCAAAAACCTCACCATAGCTAATGGGTCACACATCTCAAAGTATAATGTTGAGTTCACCCATCTCACTGGTCTCCTCAAGTGGCCTGACTCCATCCTCTGCCATTGTTACTACTATGGACTTCCAGACTGCATCCAAGATGCCCTGTCTCACTTCCAAATGGCAAACCCACCTCTTATGCTGATATGCACACTGCTGTGATGTGTATCAACAATCACCACTGGGAATGCCAATGTGAGAAGAGCCAGGCTGGTAACACTCTACAACACTCCACAACAAATAGAAGTCTCCACAGCATTCCTCTGACAAGGGCAAGGGCAAGAACCTGCCTCTGACTGCCAAATCCAGTATCAGTAACAACTCCACAAATACATCCCAGCAGTCTGGTAAAGGGTTCCATTTTGCCAAGCCCACTCCATCTACTAATCAGCCTTTGTCTTTATCCTTGTCTTCATTTCCACCTAAGTCACTCTCCAACAAGCTCAGAAAGGATGGTAAGTTGACCCCCTAGGAATGCCAGTGTTGTACCAATAACAAGCTATGTCTCTTCTGTGGTGAACCAGATCATTAGGTCAACAACTGTCCTCAAAAATCTGCTAACAAGGCTAAGGCTTGCAAGGCCAATATAGATGCCCCTCTCACTTCAGGTCCCCCTCCAGAGGGCTCAAAAAAATAGAGGGCAGTCCTCAGGACTCCACACAGACTGGGGGCCATGTTGATCTCCTCTGTGCACCAGGGAGTTTCTGCCTCAATACATCCACTCTTTCTGACCCTAATGCTTTATATCTCAAATTTACTTCTTCTCTATTTTCTTCCCCTGTTTCTGATTCTCCTTTCTTCATCACCACACTTGTTGACAGTGGTTCTACTCACTGTTTCATCAACTCTGGTTTAGTGTGCAAATTCAACATTCTGACTTCATCTATTGCTCTAGTAGAACTTTGCTTGTTTAATGGCTTTTCAAATTCCTTTATCACTCAGTCTGCTTTACTTCCTGTAACCTTTGATACTGGTGAATGTATGAACCTTGACCTGTATGTCACCCAGCTTGATTCTGCTTATTCAGTGGTTCTAGGACATGACTGGCTCACCTGCCACAATCCATTGATTGATTGGGTTTCAGGTCATATCACTTTCTGTGCCCCTGACAATGCAAATCTTGCACCTTCCATTTCTATATGCATGTCCTCTGCTTCCATGGAGTGACTTACCACTGTTCTGGATCCAGCTTCATCTCCAACTCTAATCTCTGACTCCACTCCCTTCTCTCCCATGAAGCCTGACATCCATCTCATCAATGCTGCAGCATTCATGTGTGCTTTGCATCTTCTGGGTTCATACCACTTTGCCCTTAATCTCCATTCTACTGCCATTTCTGCTTCTACTGCCTCCACTGAAGAGCCTACTGACCTTTTCAATGTTCCTGCCAAGTATCACCAATTTACTGATGTTTTCAGCAAAGCCCACACTAACTCCCTTCCTCTGTATTGTCCTTTTGACCTCAAGATCAACTTAGAGGAAGGTGCTTCTCCCCCAGTTGGAACAATTTATTCATTATTGCAGGTTGAGCTAGAAGCACTCCAAGAGTTTATTGATGAACACTTGTCAATAGGCTTTATCCATCCCTCCACCTCTTCACATGGCACCCCTGTTCTTTTTGTCAAGAAGAAAGATGGATCCCTCTGACTTTGTGTTGATTTCCAAGGCCTCAACCATATCACCAAGAAGGATTGTTACCTGCTTCCTCTCACTTCTGATCTCCTTGACTCTCCCCACAAAGCCCATATTTATACAAAGATAGATCTCTTTCACACTTATCATTTGGTCCAGATCACTAAAAGTGATGAATGGAAGACTGCATTCCAAACCTGCTACAGCTTGTTTGAATGGCTCATCATACCTTTCAGTCTTACCAATGCTCCTGCTGCTTTCCAATGATTCATGAATGATATCTTCAATGATTTGCTTGATGTGTGTGTTGCTGTCTATTTGGATGATATCCTGATCTACTCTGACAACCTGTCTGAGCACTGCAAGCATGTCCAGGAAGTCCTTAAATGTCATCATGAAAATAGTCTTTATACACATGCTGATAAATGCAAGTTTGACTCCAATACAGTTGAATACCTTGGTTATATTCTTTCTCCCAAAGGTCTCAAGATGTCCAAGGACAAGGTCAAAATCATCCAGGAGTGGCCTGAGCCAAAGAAGGTTAAAGACATTCAGTCCTTCCTTGGGTTTGCAAATTTTTACTGCCATTTCATCCATACATACTCTGACATCATTGTTCCACTTACTTATCTCACCTGGAAAGGTACTCCATGGATTTTCAGTGATGAAGCCTGCAAATTGTTCAACACCCTTAAGGATGCCTTCACCACTACTCTGGTCCTCACTCATTGGATTCCTGACTCCCAAATTATTGTTGAGACTGATGCTTCCAACTATGCCCTAGCTACAATTCTCTCCATTGTCACTCCAGATGGTGATATACATCCTATAGCATTCCACTCCCACACATTCTCCACTTCTGAGCTCAATTATGACACCCATGACAAGGAACTCTTGGCAATCTTTGAAGCCTTCTGCATTTGGCAACACTACCTCAAAGGCTCCACTCTTCCAATAGATGTCATCATAGATCACAAGAACCTTGAGTATTTTTGTACCACAAAGGTTTTGACCTGACACCAAGCCTGCTGGTCTGAATATCTTTCACAATTCAATCTTGTCATCCATTTCTGCCCTGGTCACCTCAGAACAAAACCAGACACTTTGACTAGATGATGGGACATCTACCCCAAAGAGGGGAATAGCAACTACTCAGTGGTCAATCTACACAATTTCTGGCCTGTATTCACTCAAGAACAGCTTGCTGCCTCCATCCATGCTACCTACCTCTACACTCTGACCCTTCATGCTACTATGGTCATAGATACATTTAAACTCCATTCTGATATCCTTACTGCTCTTCCTAATGACCCAATTGCAGCTGAGCACCTTGCTGACCCTGAAGGATGTTGGTCTGTAGATTCCAATAGCTTCTTATAACCCTGATGACAGGATCTATGTGCCTGACTCTGACAACCTCTACCTCTGCATCTTGCAGTACCACCATGACCATGCTCTAGCTGGTCATTTTAGCCAGAACAAAACCCTAGAATTAATCCAATGTGATTATACATGGCCTGGTATCTGAGACTTTGTCAAGGATTTCTACAAGAGTTGCATGGTATGCATGCAATCCAAACCTCAACATCATTGGCCATATGGGAACCTCAAGCAGCTTCTGATCCCCAAACACCCTTGGGACTCAATTTCTATGGACTCCATCAAGAAACTTCCCTCTTCCTCTAGTTACAACACTATCCTTGTAATTGTTGACCACCTCACAAAGCAAGCAATCTTTGTTCTGATGCATGGTACCATCACTTCTGCTGAGCTTGCCTGATTATTTGTCCTACATGTATTCTCCAAGCACAGTGTTCCTTCACATGTTACCTCCAACTGTGGTTCCAAATTTGTATCATATTTCTTCTATTCCCTTAGTCAAGCTCTTGACATGAAGCTTCACTATACCTCTGGATACCATCCCAAAGGTGATGGACAAATGGAATGAACTAACCAGACCTTTGAACAGTACCTCTGCATTTATTGCAACTATCAACAGGACAACTGGGCTAAACTCCTTCTGATTGCTGAGTTTGCATTCAATAATGCTCTGAGTGCAACTATGGCTATCTCTCCCTTTTTCATGAACAAAGGTTACCATCTGAATATCACTGTTCACCCTGAATGTGATCTTGCTTTTGCCTGCACCCAACAATTTGCTGTGGATCTTGATGAGCTTCACACTACTCTGAAATCCAAGGTTGCTCATGCCCAGTGTAGATACCAGGTCTCCACTGACTCCCATTGTCTTCCAGCTCCCAATTTCAAGGTTGGAGACAAGGTATTCATCAAAGTGCAATTCTTCCATACTATGAGGCCTTCAAAGAAGCTTTCCAAGAAGTACCTAGGTCCCTACAAGATTATCTCCTAGGCTGGCTCACACTCATTCACAATCTGACTATCCAATTCCATGTATGCTGTCCATCCCATCTTCCATGTCTCTATGCTCAAGCCCACTACTCTGAATCCAATCCCTAATCATACTGAACCTGCTCCTGCACCCATTATTATCAACAGTGAACCTGAATATGAAATTGCTTGGATCATTGACTCAAAAATCAGTCATTGCAGGGCATGCAAATTATTGTACAAGGTGATCTGGTTAGGTTATGAGGATACCAATGAGGAATCTTTCTGGCTACCCACTATGGAGCTAGAACATGCTGCTGAACTTGTAACTGATTTTCATGCTGCTTATCCTGCAAAGTCTGGTCCTCTTTCTACTCTCTCATTTTTATGCTAAGTTTCCTATTTCTTATTGTTGTTTTTACTTATTATTCCATTTCTTATTAGTTTCTGTTTTCATTTTCATTTTCATCTTATTTTCACACTTTCTGGGACCAAGAAAAAATGTTCAATCATATTCACAAATTCTGATGACATTGCAATACTACATTCCAAGAAAATGAATGAACTACACATGAGGGCACAAAGAGGTGAGGGGACTCATGGGCCCTTCTGGACCTGCCTTGATAAACCTCCTCTGTGACCCTCCAGATCCTCCTAATGATACACCAGCTCAAGATCTCACATCATCTCCATGTTCTACTCCATCATTGCCTGTATTGCTTCCATTGCCTCTGTGTTCTGATCCATCACCTCCACTGTCCAATCCATCAACTGCATGATAGTCCACTGCAATGACTGGTTCAACTTGATGCCCTGCTCTAGAGTGGTCTACAGATGGTTAATAGCCTGCTGGTTTTAATTATGTAACTCCTGCATCATTGCCAGCTTGTCAGAGAACTGCTCAATCATTGACCTGAAGTACTTCATCTCCTGCACATATTGGTGGGATTGTGGAGATGAAGGAGACTATTGAATTTTCATTAGTATGGTCATATCCTCACACTAGATGTACTCACCAGAGACAGCTCCCACCCAATCTCAGCCTTTTTATGCTAAGGGCTCTGGATTGGAATTGGAGCTGGCTGAGAAAGCAATGTTGTACTCCAAGCAGCTGTGGATGTACTTGACAGAGTCCACACTATTGATGGCATAGGTGGTGTGAAAGTCAAAGTTGATAGCCTGACTGGATTCCTGAAGACACTCCTTCCAGAGCCTGATGCTACTCCTGATGCTACAGATGACCCCCCTGTCTTCTTCTTTGGCACAGGCACTACCAATATTCTCATACCCCCAGCCAGATCACACCTGACATATCTCCACTTACACTTGTTATAAGCCATTTCTGGATATCTGCAACAGACCAACCCTTTTTCCAAGCACTTCTTGCATGGCACCAGCAAGATACCTCCCTCACCCACTCCTGCTCCTGAACCACCTGATCATGATGGTAATGGTGGCACTACAACATGTGACATCATAGGACCCAATGGAGTCACCCACTGTGAACTCCTCAACAATTGCTGTCTGACCTGCACACTTGGTGTCACCAATGTGAGCTCCTCATTGCCACCCTCTTCCTCTGGACTCTCCACTTGCTTACTCTTTGACTTTTTCTTTGTCTTTTCCCATACAGCTGCCTGACTACCTTCCAACTCCTGATAATACTTGCTTGTATCTCCACTTCCACTTGCATCAACCTCTATGGCCACTAGAGGTTCATCTGGAAAACCAAGTACTGCCTGCTGTTCTAGAGTGAGCTTGCTGAGGTTGAGGGTGACTTGGCTGGGCTGGGGAGACATGAGGGTATGAAGAGAGGACTGAAACAAATATTTTTTTGATGAGTTCCTACCCAGGTATATGTTCTGATGATTCCTGATCACTTAGACTTTGTTTCTGAGTCAGCTGCCTCAAGGCCTCAAGGGCTCAGCCTTAAGGGGGGAATACTGTCACAACTGCTCACATGCTTCTGCACTTACTTTCCCATGCTTATCCAATGTCTGAAAATCCAATATCCAATGTTCTGATTTTGTACAACTCTGATCTGCTTGTTCCATTGATGGATTTCCATCCACCCTGTTATCTGAACAGGCAGGTGTGTGCACTTAGTCACTCACAACCACTGCAATGAGTGTTGTTCATTTGCTTTTCCTTTATCATCTCAGATACTTTACTCTTGCCTTGGTCCATTTGTTCCTTACTTCTGTTCTATATTTTATTACATTCTGAACAGCCTCCCTTCCATTCTGCCTCCATACCTGTACCTTCTGCACACTTCCAGTTCCTGTTTTACCTCTGAAATGTTTTACCCATTTGTATTCATTGTTGTTCCCTGGTTATTTTCCTGTTTCCTGTTTCCAATTCTCAATGCATATTTAAGTGTAGTAGTTTCCTGTATCTGTTTCCTCAGTCTGAATATTGACTTCATTAAACTCCTCTACCTCTGATCTACTCATCAGCCTCCTGGGTCATCTCCTGACCACTCCTGCCATTCATCTGCACTCTGTCTCTTGTTCCTTCTGCCTCTGGGTTCCACTCCTGTCCAAATTGGACCAATGTGATACCAGAAGGACACAGCACATAAGCTGAGGCTGAGGTCTGCTCCCTGATGCCCTAGGCACCCATCCAGAATGTAACACTAGTGACTTTTTTCATTTTATCCAAAGAGGATGGCTTACCCTCCACCTAAGTGGCAATCAAGTCCTGAATATGATCTAGAAGACCTCTATAATAATGATGACAGAGGACTGAGTTTGGCACCTGACCAAACTAGCTAGGTGGTTAAACTCAAGGTCATACTTGAAGATAGGCTGATTACTAGCTATCTAGAAAGAATCTAGCTCTTCAGAGGCCTCTCCAGTTGGGTCTGCAAGTCCAAAACATGTTTTTATTTCTTTGATGAAGTTTTCCCAGTTGTTAAAAAACTTGTGATTGGACTAATCAAGGTCTTCAGATGTAAGAATGGTTTGAAACTAGTTGAGGGTAGTGCTAGACAGATATGTGATAACAAAACAGATTTTGGAGAAATTCTTAGTGAACATGCAGATTGGCAGTGAAATAGAAGTGCTACTGGAAGTCCCATTAGTGGAGTTTAAAAGGGTGTAACCTGTTGAAAGTGTCTAGTTCTTGGACTTTCATACAAGGGAGATTATCTGGGCTGACAGAGCTACTTTGCTCAAGAGAATGGAAAGTATGGACAAGGTAGCTGAAGATACTGGCTAAAAGCTCCTGGGGACCTTGATTTTCACCTTTGTACTTGCCAGGTCTGCCTTCACTATTACCATTATCTCTGGGGTCTGGAGTACTACTAGAGCCACCTTGCAAAAGCCTGGGAGGAGGCTGGGTTTGAGTTTTGAATTTGGAAGTAGTAGTAAATGATATATTGGAAGAAGATTGTGGTGGAGCAGGGGTATTGGAGAATTCACAATTTGTGCATGGAAGAACAGGTTCAGGAATAGTGATTCCTTGAGCTTGTGCAGCACTTTGGGTGATAGATGGCATAAAAGTTTGAAACAATACTGGAGGTTTGAGTTAGGATATACTGTTAAGAACTGACTCCAGATAGGGGCAGACCATAGGTGGCCAAGAGCAGATGTATGTGGACATAGGGTTGAGGTCTTGGCTTCAACTTATGTGTTATGCCCCTCTGATACCATGGTGGCCTCACTTGACTAACTATGAACTTGAGTAGATAAGTAGATAGATAGCAAACAAAGGTAGGACAAGTCTGGACCACAGAACAGACTTGTGGTAGACAGATAGGAGGGAGAAGAGAAAGGTCTAAGTTGATATTCTGGCTGAGTACAAATAGTTGTAGTATGACTTATATACTACTAGTCAGGATAAGTCTGGAAAGTGAAACAGATAAGTAGAATACTAGTTACTACTCAAAGAAGAATACAAAGAACATGGAAACTAATAACTGTGGTGAAGGTACCAGAAAAAGGAGTCTGTCTATGATGTATCTAGATGTTACATTCCAGGTGGGCACCTATTAGCTTCAGGGAGTGAACCTTGGCCTTAGCCTATGTACTGTGCCCTTCCAGTATTGTGTTAGTCCAATTTGGGTAGAAACAGAAAACCCAGAGGTGAAGGAATGCAAGGAGGGGTTTGGACAAACAGCAAGAGTGGTCAGAAGATGACCCAGGGGGCAGACAAGCAGGACAGGAGTCAGTGGGATTAACAAAGTCAATATTCAGACTGAGAAAATGGATACAGAACTACTATGCTTAAATATGCATTAAGGATCAGATGCAGAAGACAGAAAAGTAACTGGAGAATAATAACAAATACAAGTGGGTAAAACATTTCAGAGATACACAAGAACTAGGAAATGGGCAAAAGGTACAAGTATGGAGATGGGTCAGAAGGAAAACTAAGTAGAAGGTAATAAAATGCAGAACAGAAACAAGAATGAAGTTACCAAGACAAAGGTAAAGGATCTAAGAGAATAAAGGAAAAGTGAATGAACATCACTCATTGCAGAGGTTGTGAGCAACTGAGTGAGTGCACCTGCCTGTTCAGACAACAAGGTGGACAAAATCCATTAATAGAATGAGTGGATCAGAGTCATGCAAAGTTGGAACATCAGAATCAGATTTTTGGACATTAGATAAGTGTGGAAAAGTAAGTGTAGAAGCATGCAAGCAGTTGTGATACTGGACATCCAAAGGACAGGAGTGGAGTAGATAGAACAGATAACAGAGAAACTGAGATAATCAAGATAATCACAGATAATCAGAAAATATAAGAAAATCTGGTAAAAAATCTGATAAAGGGATATGACAGAAGAAACAAGGCAGAGGAAAGTATTTACAAGGAACAAAGTCTGAGAATGCCCAAGGAAAGGTTAAACTGAATATGATCTGTAGAATCTGGGTTTGTAACCAAGGCTCCAAGAGTTTAATGGGCATAAAGTGAAGTCTGTAACAAGTATAATGTCTGAGAATGTCTGAGGAAAGGTTAAACTGAATATGATCTGCAGAATCCAAGCTTATAACCAAGGCTCTAGGAGTTTAATGGGTGTCTAGTGAAGTCTGTAATAGACTTATTGCTCAATACCCTGGCTCCTCAGAGTGTCCCTCCAACACCAGCACATCCTGCCTCATTGTCACCATCACCTCCCCTAGAACTTGAACCAATGGTTTATGAAACAGAACCCAATGTTGAACAAACAGTCCCTTAAAGAACAAAGGTATCTCATCAAACCTAGCAATCAGCTAGGGGATGAATTATCTCTATATACTATGGTAACCTTATGCACAACAATGGTCACATGGGTTTTACTCAAGAAAGTAACCTAAGTACCAAGGGCATGTAGGAATAACAAGATAACTCAGCCTCTCAACATACATGAACAAGATCCATATTAAGTACCTGTAGGAATAACAAGATAACTACAACATAATCAGTACCATGAAAGACATAAGTATTATCTAACTCACCTCAGCCTCTCAACATACACAAACAAAATCTGAGGGTGTCTATCTACAAAGGTGCAATATATAGGTTTTCTATGGTAAGGGCCATAAAAAAGGGGTCAATAATGAAAGACATCATATCTACAAAGAACTGTGGATAAATAGGCATGTAAGATGAAAGGAATTCTATTCTAAAGGCCATGTCTGAAAGGATAACCCAAAAGGAAAGGAGGATGTGAAGGGAAATCACAATGCATTGACATCCCAAAAACTCGGATCGGAGGTCGGGCTCGGAGCGGATTTGCGATTCTAACGGGGCAACAATCTAGTTAGATATAGTTAGGCTTGCGTGTGCTGAGTGAGCTCCTTGGGCTGATTCTCCCCTGGAGGGAGACCTTAGTCGTATGTTCAGCAAGTCCTGAAACTATACTCAGCTCCATACCATCCTCTGACCCACTTGTGGCTGTATTCTGCAAATACGCAGTCACCGCCGTCCCGGTAACCGAGCTTGTTGCATTCATGAACAAACGTATAGTATTAAACTCCAATGGTTTTGTATCCCACTCAGTAGCGCCTCTTGTCACATAGCTCCGAGGGTTATGATATGCATCACAGAGGTTGAGGATAAGGCGGCAGCTCGTGACCGTAATTACAGAGTAGGAGAAGCATGCTGGGATGGGGAGGTATTGGGATTCCGCAGTCAACCAAATGATCGTCGTTGTTAGGTATATTCCACATGCCCTAAACCGCCTCTTCAACTTGAACCCAATAAGGGAGGTAAGGGAGGTTGACTTACAAGAGGAAATATCCAAAATTATCACGAAGTAAGATGGTCACAAGCGAGATGCCAATACGTTCAGGCACAGATCCCGGAGGAAGCTGGCGCCAATTCCTGGCAACAATACCCACTGCCAGGATGAACATGAGAGTATCAAAGAATAAGATAGGGACCCAAAATACGAAGGAATAGGATGGGAATTTGAGGAAAGTGCATTGGTATATTCCAGGGAGCGGCTCATGCGTCACTGTCCAAACAACTCAAAGATGCATATAGTGAGAAGAACGCGAATGGACCGACCTGTCACCTCTTGCAACACCAAGAAACCAAGCGTGACTAGACCGACAACCTCACACATAAAGACCGCAGAGAGACACTTGGACAGTATTCTGTTATTGTAGAGGGCTTGGATGCGAAATTGCATAATAACTAAAGGACATCATTACGAGATCACCGCTGGCTCTAGGACGACCTACGTTGTGTAATCCATGCACATGTAGTACCCAATAATGCGATGACTCGAGTACCCCAAACACCTAGAACATGCAAGTCAGTCCAAGAACCAGAACGTCAATTCAGGGGATACGTGCAACTAGACAGCAATTACACGGATTGCAACTTAGTCTGGTATTTTGCTCAGAAAGGATAGGTACTTACAACTGGGAGAGAACATTCAGTACCGCGTTTATATCGAGTCACAAGGAATTGCACTTACCTCATAAGTAGGATGCAGGTTCACGAGGACTATACATTATCAGAGGTCAGCGGAATAGGAGATGGGATAACATCATACCAAATGTCTCCCAACTTGATGACCGTAGAGAAATAAGCTACGCTGTTCCTACTACAACCACCTTGTCACTTACAATATGAGGATAATTCCGACATATCGACACTGAGCAACTATTAGTCTCTAATGAGAAGGATATTCGAAGGGGCGCTCACTAGAAGATAGAGAACTTTTGATTTTGACCAGCGCTTCTTCTGAGCCAAAGAAAAAAAAATGAACAGTGTCCGAAGTACCCAAGGGTGCGGACTGACCCATATCAGTTCCAGCTAGACCGGGTATTCAGCCTAGAAATTGCACATAGTCAAGTTTGTGCTCACCTCTTGGTCAAAGGTAAGAACTATCGTTATCGTCCCCCAGTACTTAATACCTGCTTCATTGTACAATGATGTTCCGGATACTCACAATGATCATAGAAGGTAACGACGAGAGCTGCAACTAGATCGTTCCTAAATTTGTCGTCGCCAGCATCAGGAGGCGGTGATATACCTACGTTGGCAATAATGCTGAAGGTGGATCATACGAACAACAGCAGAGACCTCGTCCTTCTCGGCCATCGAGTCCTGTAACATAACAAGAGGAGATGAGGAAATAGCAGAGGCAGAAGCAAAGCACATAAGGCGGACGCGTGGGGGGCGCTCTTAAGAACACTGGGGAAATGCAAACTTCAACAAGGTTTTCACACTACCACTGATCACAATAGCGCTAACGAACCACTCATGGCACCTCTGGCCACACAGCAGGTATGCCGAAACGGTCGAATACTATTGAGAACTCCGCTCAGAGATTAGGTTTGCATTTACACTCCTCAGGGTGTGCGTTTCCAATGGAAGGGGCGGCATAGATCAGATCTGACGTGATTACAGGTAAAAACACTGTTCCTTATGTCATCACTAGCGCCTAAACTGTAGTTATTTTCTGCTGCGCATTGGATTGGGCCTGACTCAATGCCGTCTAAGAATCATTTTTTAAATGCAACTATACTATACTGTCTTGGAATCAGCATCCTACAGGCACCCGAGATAAACAGTTGACGTTTGAATGAGAGAAAAGCAAAAACATCGTCGAGGCGAAGGGGGCCACCGGCTCTGAGCCATATGGATTTCGGACTGACGACCTTCAGGTCTTCAGAGTGCGAAAGGACGTGAGATTAGACGGGGATCTTGGAATGTGCCGAGTAAATCACGTCACGGCGTCGTCTGTAGGCAGTTTCTTAGAGTTTGGAGACATATAAATCGGTATGAATGTCGGGTTACCATTCGACAGACCGGAAATGCTCGCACTGACCGACGAAACTTGATTTGGTGCCCATTCAAGGATGGTCGATGGGGCTTGGTGCCACCGAGGTTATCCTTACATTTTCTCACACTGAGTACGTACCCTCCGTGAGTACCCTGTGAGTACCACTGATCTTGTACGTGTTCTAGGAACTCCTCAATACGAGCCTCTTTGCCTTCTTTCCTGAACCCCTTCGCAGAGCGGATCCAAAAGAACCCACAGATTGACACCAAGCGGCACGCAAGTCAGTAGTTTTGTCACAAGGGCTTGCCACAAACTTGAAAGAAGGAAAGCCTTATTGGTGCTGACGGTGCTATATTTAAAACGAGGCATTAACTCTTGACATAGCCCAGGGACTGCCCGCTTCGTAGAAATTCATAGGGTAAGCTCCACTCTTAGAGTTCTCTGTTTTAGAATCTAACCAGCTAGGCGCGCTACCGACAGCGACGGTCGCCTCATAAGGACTGAGTAACGGACGATCGAACGCATAACCCCAGTCAATCGAGAGACGTGGACAAGACGTTTGAATGAACGTCGAGACGTGGGGATTGAAGAGGGCAAGCTTTGCGGGTGAAAGCTCGGATAAGAGGATGGGCATGTAAGGGATGGGTGTTGTTGAGGCTTCCAATTGTCGTGCGATAGCCTACAGTGGAAATTGTCAAGCCACTGTATGTTTGGAGGTCTCATGAAAGACATATTTTCACGTACCTGCATTTGATTGAAGTTGCCCTGGCGACCCAATGTCCCCAATACCACTCCCCAGAGAGGTCCGTTCAAGTAACCTTCGACTGCTTCGGGTGACTGATATGCCTCAATACTCCGCCTAGCAGTTTGTACTGCGTGATCCCTGATGTGCTGCATTTCGTAGTGATTGTATCGCTCCCTTGTGAGCTTTTTTGAGTATGGATCATAACGGAATGCGGGGACACTAGGGTTGGCAATCATGATAGATTCCAGATGGAAGCGTCCGTCTCCCAAGTATCTAGCGAAATAATGAGAAAATGAACGGGCAAAGCGAAAGATACAGACATTAGCGCATCTACATCCTTCAAGGTTGGGGCGGTACACCCGAGAATCTCCCCTGGCGACAAGGGCTTCGACCTCGGTATTGTAGCTTCGTACAGTCCCGCCCAGAACTTGAGCCCGCTGCCTTGCGAGACAGCATTGTCATCGCCGGTTTCATTCTTTATCAGCCCAGAAACGATATCTTGGGTAGGATGTTGGTATTCAGTCGAAAGATCTTCCTTCAATCTTTGTAGAGCCGCAACGAATTGGATCGTCGACACGAGAGCCAGACGCGTTGGTTCCGATGGGCTAGATGATTGGTCAAGCTCGGTTCCAGGGAAACCGTCAGAGGGTTCTCCTATTCGAAGTTGAGCCAGTCCAGAGCTTATCTGTATACCGGCAGGAGTGGGACTGGACTCCTCTTCGGCGTCAAGCAAACAATTTCTGAAGCTCTGTCTATCGCTCGGAAAATTGAGCCTAATAGTCTGATGGAGATGGGAAGAGTCAATCCCGATTTCAACAAAGACATAGAGAGTCTTGATGGATGTCTGGTCCACAGGAACTATGCCATGTGAGATAACGCACAAGAACTGGAATTGAGAAACGCACCCAAACAGCTGTGACCATAGTGCACCATCATATCACACCCAAGAGCTACTGCAGTGTAGTCGTCTATACAGCACGCCCCATACGTGACATCTCCCATGATAACGGTCAAGGCGTCGGTGAACCTACCAGAGACCTTCAGCAAGTTGTCCACTACTGTCGAGAATTTCCTGCGCACCGCTCGATTATATCTGCGATGGTGCAAGCAAACATCTGAAGACCCTCTGGCATTTGAAGAGCAACCATGGTGGCGTTATTTTTGCGGATATGGTGTATCGTTTTGTGAATCTCAAATGAATAGTTGGAAGGGAGTTGTCGGATTGCAGCATTGAGTTGATCGTCATGGAGGATATCAGGGGGGATCTGGTTGGCGACGAAGGATTGTGCTCCTGGTTTGGATGGTTTAGCAGACTTGCTGCCCACGAAACGTTTTTTTGGTTTTGTAGCATTTGAGGGGTGCCTTGGGGACTGGACAGATTCGGTCATCATGGAAGGGACAAAAGTCACGATGGTGATTAATGGGGCTGATCGGAGCTTGCACTGTCATTGTCATTCACGTGCTCATTCACTCGTCTGGCGACCCTCGCGTCTCTAGCCTCGCTCTCTCGTCATCTCAGCCCTCTGTGTTTATGCCGTTTCCAGAACTGTCTGTCTACTCTCAATTTTGAACTTCATAAAACCAGGTTGTTCAGCATGAGCGATAATGGAGGAAATGTGGGACGGTGCGCTATGCGGTCATCATGCGGCACCAAGGGGTTCAAACCTCTGCCATGCCCATATGATGGACCACCGAAGGAGGCACGTCGTTTTCCCTCATCTTGCTACAAGTAGTGCTCACTTTATTCTACTGCAGCCTGAGGATAATGATGCTCGTTCACTACTCGTAGAGGTTTGCGGGGCTGAGTTCGCCAACGGACCAGTGTGCTGCACCTCCGACCAGGTCGAGACACTCAAGACTAACTTTGTCCAGGTGGAAGCTTTCCTAGCATCTTGTCCTGCTTGCAGGAATAACTTCAGGACATTCTTTTGCTCCTTTACGTGCTCTCCTCACCAAGCCGAGTTCGTGAACATCACTGCAACCCAAGAGTCTCCGAGCGGTCAGACAGCAGTCAAGTCTGCCGATTTCTTCGTTACGGAGAACTTTGGCAAAGGGTTCTATGATAGCTGCAAAGATGTGCAGTTCGGTGTCACCAATGGTTATGCCATGGACTTCATTGGAGGTGGTGCGAAGGACTACCGTGCGTTTTTCAAATTCCTGGGCGACGAGAAACCTCTTGGAAGTCCTTTTCAAATCGATTTCCCAACCATTCCGCCCATCGAAATTTCCCCCTACGATGCTCCACCTCGGAACTGCTACGATAGCGACCTGACTAGCCGGTGTACTTGCATTGATTGTCCCACCATATGTCCCACCCTACCACCCGTTCCCTTACCTGATGCAGGACCTACCTGTGTTGTTGGTTCGCTGTCATGCTTAACCTTCATCCTCATAATCACTTATTCATTGGTGGTTCTGGGTTTTCTGACGGGCTACGGCATTTCTACCTTTCGGCGTCACCGCCGCGAGAGGTCTTACGAACGCGTTGCCCTTTCAGAAGAGGCCGCCTCACCAAGGATCCACACACGCGGACTTGTTGGTGCGGCATCGTTATCACAGTATATCGAGGAGGACTCCCTGGGCACCCAGTCCGAATCCCGCCACCTGGGTCGAGGAGCTGCTTTACTTGATCCTATTGAGACAGTCCAACCCCGTCAGTATCGTCTCAACAACATGGTCCGCAAAAGCTTTTATTACCTCGGCCTTTTCGCTGCCAGTCACCCTTGGTTCATATTCGCTATTGTATTTCTTATCGTCGGCCTGTTGAACCTCGGATGGGGCAAGTTTGCTGTTGAAACAGACCCTGTCCGCTTATGGGTAGCTCCAGACTCAGAGAGCAGGCTACAGAAGGAGTACTTTGACCAACATTTCGGACCATTCTATCGCACCGAACAAATCTTTGTTACTGCTGCACCCCAGGCAACAGGGTCAAGCCCTAACAACAACAACACCACCACGTCAATCGCCGTTGACAGGAAGGCTCCAGTGTTGTCTTGGGATCACCTCAAATACTGGTTTGAGGTTGAACGAGATATTCGTGATCTCGTTTCGCCCAACGGATTCACTCTCGATGACGTTTGTTTCAAGCCTGCAGGTCCACGTGGAGCATGTGTCGTGCAGTCCGTCGCGGCTTGGTATGGAAATGATTTGTATGGTTATGACCCCGACACTTGGGCCGACCACCTCGAGGAGTGCGCTTGGAGCCCGGTTGATTGTCTCCCCGACTTTGAACAACCGCTTGAACCACAATTTGTGTTAGGGGGGGTTCCTGTCAATGACAGGGGCTTTAAAGAGTACTTGAAAGCTGAGGCCCTTATTGTCACATATGTTGTTTCCGACTCACTCGATCCTCACAAACAAGCCATAATCACGGAATGGGAGATTACCCTGCGCGAATACCTCACCCAGTTGAGCCAACGCTCCGAAGCAGAGTCTGATCTGTCAGTCGTTTTCTCGACTGGGGTATCCCTCGAGGAGGAACTCAACAAGAGTACGAACACAGATGTTCGCATTGTCGTTTTGTCGTACTTGGCTATGTTTCTCTATGTCTCCTTAACCCTTGGCAGTGGATCCGCAACAAAAGATGAAGACGGTGTTATATCCTCGCTTACTCGGTGGATCCGCAACTTCCCAAAACTCCTCAAGCGGTCTAATGTACCATCTGATCTTTCAATCGACTCCCGTAATATTCCCACCATCTTTCCCCGTCTCCCTCGTAGCCTCTTTGTCAACTCAAAGGTGATGCTTGGACTTTTCAGCATCTGCTTGGTCCTTCTATCTATCTCGACTGCTGTTGGATTTTTCTCTTTACTGGGCATCAGGGTCACACTCATTATCGCCGAAGTCATTCCCTTCCTCGTCCTTGCTGTTGGCGTCGATAATGTATTCATCCTCGTCCATGAGCTCGACCGCCAGAACGTACTTCATGGACCTAATGCAGCACCAACCGCGCAAGGGAACTACCCGGGCCCATTATCTCCCACTAACTCTCACCGCTCACCATTCGAGTCAACACACGTAGACATGGATGATACTTCGCTCCCGTTGTATCTGAGCGCAGAAGAGAGAGTGGCAAGGACCTTGGCGAAAATGGGACCTTCCATTTTGTTGAGCACCATCACGGAGACCGTGGCCTTTGCTCTAGGAGGTTTGGTCCCTATGCCTGCTGTGCGCAACTTCGCGTTGTATGCTGCTGGAAGCGTGTTAATCAATGCGACACTGCAAGTGACTGTATTTGTCAGTGCCTTGCTTTTGGATCTCAAACGCGTCGAGGTCAGTTCGGTCCCCAGGCATCCTCACTCATTTGACTGACTTCGTTTCAGAGCAGTCGTGTTGACTGCTTCCCTTGCATTCGCCTCTCGTCTCGAATTGCACTATCAGAGACATCTGCTAGCTCGAGCAGCCTTGGTCGGATGGCGCGGTTCATCCGTCGTTACTATGCGCCTTTCCTCTTAAAGCCTGCCACCAAAGCCGGTGTCATGATTATATTCCTTGGGACAGCTGTTGCATCCGTAATCTCCATCCAATATCTGCAACTCGGACTGGGTAAGTCGCCTGAAATTCCGCTGGTAGATCTGTAGCTGACTGATGCTACAGACCAACGACTGGCTTTGCCCTCGGATTCGTACCTTGTTTCGTACTTCGATTCTGTCGACGCATACCTTGACGTCGGACCTCCCGTCTATTTCGTTGCTAAGGACCTTGATGTTACACAACGGGCAGACCAACAAGCACTCTGTGGTCGTTTCACAACTTGCCAAGACTTTTCCCTCACAAATCGACTCGAAGCTGAGCGTAAGAGACCCGAAACCTCGTTCATCAATCAACCCACCGCTTCCTGGATCGACAACTTCCTCGGTTGGCTCAATCCCGTCAATGATGAATGTTGTCGTGTCCGCAAGAATAATCCTTCGGTATTTTGCACTGGCCGTACTCCATCTCGCCTGTGCAAACCCTGCTATGAAGACCACGAACCAGCGTGGAACATCACAATGGACGGGCTCCCTGAAGATGAAGAGTTCATGAGATACCTCAAACGGTGGCTCATCTCGCCAACAACGGCCGAATGTTCCCTTGCAGGCAAAACCGCATTCGGCGACGCCCTCTCATTCACCCAAGACTCGTCCCAGGTTGAAGCATCTCACTTCCGCACATTTCACAAACCGCTCAAGTCACAAGACGATTACATTAACGCGTTCGCAGCCGCACACCGAATCGCAGACGAGATCACCCAAGAAACCGGCGCTGAAGTCTTCCCCTACTCCCTCTTCTACGTTTTCTTCGACCAATACGCGCACATCGTCGGGATCACACAGGAGGTCCTCGGGCTCGGGCTTGCCTCTGTACTCGTCGTCACCGCGCTGCTCCTCGGATCCTGGCGCACTGCGACGATCGTCACTGGAGTCGTTGCAATGACAGTGGTGAGCGTGATGGGCGTTATGCCATTGTGGGGGGTCAGTTTGAATGCGATTAGTTTGGTAAATCTAGTGATTTCATTGGGCATCGCTGTCGAGTTTTGTGCGCATGTTGCGAGGGCATTTATGAATGTTGCAAGTTCGTCGTCGACCGCTGCCTCTGGGAGTACGCTGGCATCTGGCCAGCCTGAGGGACAGAAGGAATGGGATGAGAGGATACATGTTGCCCTTGTGGATGTTGGACCTTCGGTGAGTTGGTCTGGCAGCATTTTGATGGCAAAGCTTCGATTAACCCGCGCCTTTACGTGGCCTTGTAAGGTTTTGTCTGGTATCACGTTTACCAAGCTCATTGGAATGTCTGTCTTGGCGCTCACGCGCTCCAAACTTCTTGAGGTTAGGCGATTCCGCTTTTCGTGTCAGTTACTATCTCACGTCGCTGCATAGATTTACTACTTTCGTATGTGGCTAACACTCATCGTCTCTGGCGCGCTTCACGGCCTCCTTCTTCTTCCCGTCGTACTTAGTCTTGCGGGTGGACAAGGCCTTCCGCCTGGCACAGACGAGGAGTGGATGGCAATTGCCATTCGTAACGATTATGAGTATGCGTACGTTCTTCAATACTGTCTTACGGTTTGTGATTATTAACTCAATCATTTCATAGACCATTCTTAGCGGATGATGACTCAATCCATAGCGATTGAACCTCTAGTTTTTGTTGTTAACCATTAATGAATGCTCACTTCTGAACCAGACCCTAGCTAGATACCTCCTTTATGTTACTAATGTCTGGCTGCATTCGCTAATGTTATTGGTGTCATCTGTGAGGCTTCGAGTGCCATGGAATACCATTTGGGGCATTGCTTCTGACCTCTCCAGCGTTTTCGAGATGCATATATGATTAAGGACTATCAGAAAGACAATGTAACAATGAAGTATTATGCAAAAGCTATATGGCAGAGTCGTAATTAGCGCATGCAATTGGGGGAACGAATACAGACATACATTCATTCCTGATATGACGAACTTGTCCTCTGCACCACGCCTGTCTCATTTCTTCCATCTACTCTGCCTTCTGCTTTCGCTTTGACTCCCCCGCCTCTACTAATGTATCATAACCAGGTAACGGTCGTCCATCTAGTCGAGGGGACTCTACACCATATAGGGCATCGATAATTTGTCTCTCCCTGCCCACGATCGTCCCACTCCAAGAGCCCGAGCTGTAGACGTCCCCGTCGCGTGATATCGTAGGTGTGGCAATGGGATCCGAGTTCCAAGGACATATTCTTGGAAGAGAACGCTGTGCCTCGAGGACCCTGTCATAAGCCATGTGTTGAATACGATTGACGGATTTATACTGCTCGGATAAGTTATTAAGGAAAGCAGCATCGATGCGGTCTAGAAGGTTGTCTTTGGTAATGAAGTCATCGGACTGGTGGTAGAGAGAGACGAGGGCGCGTAATTTATGTGGAGGCAGAAGTGGTTGGGTTTTGGGGTTGACTCTAGGAGTGCGGCCTTTGCGGCGGGGAGGGGAATGCTCGACAATGGCAGATGCAGTGTTCCTGCAATTAGATGTAGATGAGAAGGAACGAGAGAGGCGGACAGACAAAGAATGGGCGAGTTTGAAGATGGACATGTCTTGTCACCGCTCAAGTCAAAATTCAGAAACACAACTCGAGGAACACACCGTGACGCTTCCGCTTGTCACGCTTTCGTCACTTTCACCTTTCCAAACCATTTCCATTGCACTCTAAAATATACATAAGTGAACCATACGTATTAACATTTATTTCCTGATGTCCCTCCTGAGCATACTTTCTCGTCCAGGTCCAATGCCAATCCACTCTACTGGGATTCCAAGTTGCATTTCAATAAATTCAACATATTTCCTACAGTTCTCGGGTAACCCTTCATAGGATGTGGTATCTGTGATGGAGGTCCCCCAACCGGGGAGAGCAACATATTCAACTTCGACACGTCCGAGGAGCTCGAGATCGGCTGCATGCATGTCAGCCATATAAAGGGAGAAACCAGTCAAGGACAGGACAAACCTGGGAACCCTTCGAGCTCCATTCCACCTATCTTGTAGGCTACCGCGACTTTGATCTCGGCCAGATCATCAAGGACGTCGAGCTTGGTAAGATTGAGAGAATCGTAGCCATTAATCAAGCATGAATGCCTGAGCACGACGAGGTCCAGCCATCCACAACGACGTCTCCGTCCAGTAGTGGTTCCATATTCCCTTCCGACTTCTTGCAAGTGAACGCCTACATCCTGAAGCAATACCTAAGCAATCAACTAGTACGACACGTCATTGAATACCTTACATTCAATTGTTCCGAGGGGAAAGGTCCACCACCAACGCGCGTTGTATATGCCTTCACAACGCCAATCGTTTTCCCAATCATCTTGGGTGGGATCCCAAGACCAGTACACACACCGCCTATGGAAGTCGAGGACGATGTCACGTACGGGTACGTACCGAAATCCAAGTCTAGCATCAACGCGTTCGCACCCTCGACAAGCACCCGCTTGCCAGCGGCAATAGCTTTGTGCATGTACACGACACTGTCGACAACGTATGGCCGTAGGCGTTCAGCGAGAACTTTATAACGCTCAATTTCGCCCTCAGTGTCGTACTCGAAGTGGCCATAGCGCTTGAACCGGCCTTCCACAATGCGGCGGAATTTTTGGGCAAAAGTGTCGTGGTCGAAAAGATGGTGGACACGGAGACCGGAGCGAGAGGCTTTGCCAGAGTAGGCTGGGCCAATCCCCTTCTTTGTCGTACCGATGCTAGTCACATCGGAAAAGTGTTTGACAGCAAGGTGTAACGAGACACGCACCTAGAGCCTCCGAGTTCAACCTCTTTGAGTCCGTCTACAATTTGATGGAAGTCAAAGACGAGCTGGGCACGGTCAGAGATGAACAAGCGACCCGTGCAATTAAGACCTGTTCACATCGGGAGATATGAAAAACGGCTTGTTTCGATCAACAGCATGATCTTCTCCCTACCTTGTGATTGTAGCGCGTCTAGCTCCGCGAAGAACGAGGGTATGTGGACAACCACACCAGAGCCGATGATACCCGTACACGAGGGGTTAACCAGTCCTATAATGAACGTGCCGCCCGTTCAATTCAACAGGCCCAGATCGGGTAGAAAAACACGTACCACTAGGAAGCAAATGGAATGCAAAGGTCGTCGGTATCTTCTCCGGGCCCATAGGGACGATGATAGTATGCCCAGCATTATTTCCACCCGCACATCTTGCACAGATGTCCACCTCAGCAGACAGTATATCCACCAGCTTCCCCTTTCCTTCGTCACCCCACTGTGACCCCAAAACGACCGTAACTAAGTCGAAACCAGATTACATGTTGTCAGTATCCGTTCTCACTATCTTATCATTATGTAAGTTAAGGGACGCACCACTCATGCTACCGGACCCTCAGATATGAGACAGTTTTATATGTTGAGAGACCGTGCCAAGCGAGCAGGAGAGCAGTCGCAAATCAGTAAAGTAGGCGGTCAGCAACAAAATACAATTCGCAGATAATCTTTCGCCATCCATATATGGAAATCGAGTCATCATCTGCACAACACGGCCGGCTATACCCGAATTTCGGTCGACAATTCACTATCCACAGTGCAAACATAAGTACTGTCGTTGATCACATGTGTAAGCTCTAGACTGGCTCAACTTCGAATAGAAGGACCCTCTGACGGTTTCCCTGTGTCGCAGCACCAAAATTGACCAGACTGGGGCTTGAACCCAGAACCTTCTGGTCACGCACCAGACGCTCTCGGGTCTCCCAGGGTTCCGTGTCACGCCTCAATATGACTGATTACACATTCCAACACCTTGCAAGGGAGCCAAGTTGACCAATCGTCTAGACCATTGGAGCCAACGCGTCTGGCTCTCGTGTCGACGATCCAATTCGTTGCGGCTCTGCAGAGATTGAAGGAGGATCTTTCCACTGAATACCAAATTGTTATCCAAGATATCGTTTCTGGGCTGATAAAGAACGAAACTGGCGATGACAATGCTCTCTCCCAAGGTAGCGGACACAAGTTCTGGGTGGGACCGTACGAAGCCACAATACCGGGGTCGAAGCCCTTGTCGCCAGGGGAAATTCTCGGGTGCACCGCCTCAGCCTTGAAGGATGTAAATGCACTAATGTCTGTATTTTTCGCTTTGCCCGTTCATTTTCTCGTTATTTCGCTTTTGCTTTTCTCTCACTCGAGCGTCAACTGTTTATCTCGGGTGCCTGTAGCATGCTGATTCCAAGACAGTACAGTATGGTTGCATTTACTCCTATTACGCATCCTAAAAATAATTCTTAGACGGCATTGAATCCAGCCCTAAGTAGGCAGCAGAAAATAACTGCAGTTTAGGCGCTGGTGATGACATACTGAACAGTGTTTTTACCTATAATCACGCCAGATCTAATCTATGCCGCCCCTTCCATCGGAAACGCACACCCTGAGGAGAGTATGTAAACGCAAATCTAATCTCCGAGTGGAGTTCTTAATAGTATAGGACCGTTTCGGGATACCTGTTGCGTGTTGCCAGAGGTCCCATGAATGGTTCGTAGGCGCCATTGTTCTTAGTGGTCGTATAAAAACCTTGTTTGAAGTTTGCAATTTTCCAGCGTTCTTAAGCGTCCCTCGCGTGCCCGCCTTATGCGCCTCGCTTTTTCCTGACTGTCTCTGTCATCCCCTCCTCTCCTCTCGTTACGTTACAGGACTTGATGGCCGAGAAGGACGAGGTCTCTGCTGTCGTTGGTGCGATTCACCTTCAGCGTTATTGCCAACGTGGGTATATCACTGCCTCCTGATGCTGGCGACGACAAATTTAGGAATGATCTAGTTGTAGCCGTCGCTATTGCCTTGTATGATCACTGTGAGTGTCCGGAAACACCACTGCACTATGAAGCAGGCATTAAGTACTACGGGACAATAACAATAGTTCTTACTTTTGACCAAGAGGTGAGCACAAACTCGACTACTTTGTGCAACTTCTAAGCTGAACACCCTATTTTAGCTGGAGCTGATATGGGTCAGTCCGTACCCTTGGGTACCTTGACACTGCTTATCTTTTTTTCTGGCTCAGAAGAAACGCTGGTCAAAATCAAAGGTTCTCTATTTCCTAGTGAGTGCCCCTTCGAATATCCTTCTCATTAGAGACTAACAGTTGCACAGTGTCGATATGTTGGAAATCTCCTCACAATGTAAGTAACCAGGTGTTTGTAACAGGAACAGCGTAACTGATCTCTACGAGCATCAAGTTTGGAGACATTTGGTGTGACATTATCCAATCTCCTGTTCCGCCGACCTCTGATAATGTACAGTCTTTGTGGGTGCGCGTCCTACTTATGAGGTAATTGCAATTTCTTATGACTTGATATAAACGCGGTACTGAATGTTCTCTCCCAGTTGTAAGCACCTATCCTTTCTGAGCCAAATACTAGACTGAATTGCAATCCGTGCAACTACTGTTTAGTTGTACGTATCCCCTGAATTGACGTTCTGGTTCTTGGACTGACTTGCATGTTTTAGGTTTTTGGGGTACGCGGGCCGACGTACCATTGGCTATCATATTCACATGGACTACACAACGTAGGTCGTCCTAGAGCCAGCGGTGATTTCGTAATGATGCCTCTAGTTATTATGCAATTTCGCATCCAAGCCCTCTACAATAGCAGAATAATGTCCAAGTGTCTCTCTGCGGTCTTTATAGGTGAGGTCGTCGCTCTAGCCGCGCTTGGGTTCTTGTTACCGCAAGAGGTGACAGGTCGGTCCATTCGCGTTATTCTTACTATATGCGTCTCTGAGTTGTTTGGACAGTGACGCATGAGCCGCTCCCTGGAATATACCAATGCATTTTCCTCAAATTCTCACCCCATTCCTTCGCGTTTTGGGTGCCTATCTTATTCTTTGATACTCTCATGTTCATCCTGGCAGTGGGTATCGCCGTCAGGAATTGGCGTCAGCTTCCTCAGGGATCTGTGTCTGAACGTATTGGCATCTCGCTTGTAACCGTCTTACTTCGTGATAATTTTGGATATTCCTTCTTGTAAGTCAACCCCTCCTACCCCCCTCGTTAGGTTCAAGTTGAAGAGGCTGTTTAGGGCATGTGGAATATACCTAACGACGACGATCATTTGGTTATCTGCGGAATTCCTATACTACACCATCCCAGCATGCTTCTCCCACTCCATACTCACGGTCATGGGCTGCCGTCTTATCCTCAACCTCTGTGACGCATATCATAACCCTCGGGGCTACGTGACAAGAGGAGCTACTGAATGGGATACAAAACCGTTGGAGTTTAACACCATGCAATTTCTCGAGAGTACAACAAACCCGGTTACTGGGGCGGCGGCGACTGTGTATTTCCAGAATACAGCCATATGCGGGTCAGAGGATGGTATTGAACTGAGTATTGTTTCGGGACTTGCTGAACGAGAGAGACGGCCCAAGGAGCTCACTCAGCACACACAAGCCTAACTATATCTAACTAGATTCCTGTACTTGGGTTACTTTCTTAAGTAAAACTCATGCAATCATTTTGTCGTCCATAAGTTACTGTAGTAGACAGCATTCGGTACTCGTTTCCAGCAAGTTTTCAGCGAGTGAAATTAGTCTACTTTCCAGTGAGACTTGTTCCACCAAGCTCCACCCAGCCCTGCCCCTCGTAACTAGTGGGTACCTGTCGTGTAATGCTAGATATGGCACACAGCGAATTGATGCATGTAGTCTTCGACTAATCACAACATCTCTTCTGGCAGTGCCAGATTTCTTCGATGCCATAACTATTCCGAGGTTTTGATGGGCCTCCAGCACGTTCCATCTGAGGGTGCCGAAGTACTAGAGCCGGTGGACGGGTGTATTAGGCTCGTCGCTCGGGCAATATTAACAACATCGTCTCTTCTTCGCCCAACATCTCAGAGGCCTCGAGGCAATGAGAGCAACCACTATGATCCATCTCGTCTTGAACATTGAAAATTTTTGACACTTGAAGACCAGACGATAGAGGGATTTTGCTTAAATTTGGGGGCACGGTGTGTATGTCTGCATGTTATTTTGCTAAGGACAATTCTCCATCTAATCGGAGCGGACTTGTACTACCACCGACATGTTGAAATCATCATTAGAGCTATATTAACCCCATTTTGGTTTAGTACTCTGCCGTATCCACTGGCGGAGCCATTAGCAGATTTTTTGAGGTTCACATCATTTTCAGCGAGAATTAGGCTTTTCAACAACACCGAATACTGTCTAGTATACAGAGATAATTGCACCCGAACCCAGAGACCCCAACATGTACTATACTTATATTGTTTACCACAACGCTGACCATAACGGCATCATATTGGTAACCCCTATCCATTCGCTATTGACCAAACGGTGCCTTGGAGAACAAGAGGTATCTCGTCAGGGTACAGAAAATTTTCGTCATAACACTTCGGAAGCAAACAAGAAACCGCCGATACGTCACTGATAATACGATGTAGACCGGAAGCACTCAGGCCAGGGACTGATATGCGGATGACTCTCCAGCCGTTGGCTCGGACGCCATTCGTGAAAATATTGGATTGATATAATTCTAGATAAACGGCATTAGAGGAGCAAGGGTTAGCAAACTCTGGGACGATATTAGAATGGGTAGTCATGTAACTAGTAATGAAATTGTTCCATGTCAACAGGCTATAATAATAATGTATAAAATATCGGAGTGCTTTGCATATACATCCTCAACAGTAACCGCACCGAAATTGCCACTCGGAACCATGTGTGCGTGTACACCAAATAAGTCTGTGAAGATGTTCCCGAGGCAACAGAAGTTCCGCTAGTATCAGATATTCTGTCCATCTCGTGATGGGCTGAGCAGCGGAATGGGCTGCCATACGATGTGAGTCCAAGAGATCATATAAGGGAACGGTGTCAACATGTTTTGTGCTATGCTTGGGGGAGTGACTTCAAGTACCCCTTTGTGAACTCTCGAGCTCCTTAAATCCTCCTTGCAACTGCTTTCGGGTGTGCGGCTTGATGGAGAGTTTCTCATACTCACAGGTAATATGTAGCTTGTATCGGCCTCATTAAAGTCCACGCCCGACGCCTAACTAATATGGTAACATGATGCGTACGGCAGAACGATGCTGCCCGAGGGCCCCAGGTCATCGGCATTCGGCATTCGGTAAGCAATAACGGGCAAATAAGTACTTCGTTATCACGGCAGTTGTGTTCGCTTCCGAAGTGATGAAAATTGTCCGTACCCACCTCGTCAAAACCGAGCGATCGGCTGGAGGATGAGAAGCTCTGCACCCGGCCACCTATGGGTTAGCCTCGTGTCCAAGTGGCTTTTTCATGAGGTTGGGGCTGAGACACAAAACTTGTGGGGCGTTGCGATTCGAATTAGGAACCCCTGTGAGTACTGCTGCCAATGGCAGTGAATCAAGGAATCATGATACTTCCAAGTACAAGAAAGGTGCATTGAAGAGCATATAAACATCACTTGACCTAGACATCTTTTCCGGGAGACCTAGATCTACTATCCCTGATATCGTCCCTGTCCTTGCTCAAGCTTCTACCCCTACTCGCAGATCTGGACCTTGGAACCCTGCTCTTGGACCGGCTGCGACTATACCTCGAGTAGGAGGAATAGGACATCGACCTACTCCTGACAGACCTGGTGCGGCTCCTTGACCGGGGGGTACGCGAGCGGGACCTCGAAATTGGGGAACGAGACATGGAACGCGGTGACCTAGAACGGCTAAGAGACCTTGTACGAGAACGACTGGAGCGGACAGAGTAACTGGCCGAACGACTCCTGGAACGTGGGGATCTTGAACGAGGTGAGTAGGAACGGGAGATGGGACGTCCGCGACCACCTTTGCGACCCCAACGACCTCTACCCCTTCCTCCGCTGTCGTATCTGTCACCACGATCACGATCACGATCAGGACCGCCGTATCCACCGCGAGTGTAGCTGGGGGACCTCCGACGGGGCGCATAGCCACCACGGCGCGGAGGGAGTGGGGAACGGGATCTGGAGCGGCGGGTATAGTAATCACGGTCCCTGTCTCTATCGCGTGGTGGTGGACCTCTTCTTCCCCACCCTCCACCTCCGCCTCCACGTCCACCGCGGTACGAGTCTCTTGCCCTTCCACCACCGTATTCTCCGCGTCTACGTACCGGAGAACGGGTGCGACTCCTGGACCTTGTGCGGGACCGACTAAGGGATCTCGGAGACCTGGACCTGGAACGAGGAGTACGGGAACGAGAACGTGGGGAACGGGAGTATGGGGAACGGGAACGTGAGAAGGGGGAGCGGGAACGAGAGAGGGAGCGGCCACCACGACCGTTGCGGTATCGAGAGGGCGGTAATGGCGGGGGCGGGCCGCGACGATTTCGGTGTGGTGGTGGTGAGCGAGACCTGGACCGAGAACGAACGGGAAGGTCGGAAAGTTCGACTTTGAGGACAGCACCGTCCAGTTGGCCGCCATTCATATGCTCAAAAGCGCGATGAGCAGAGGCGGAGTCTGCATATTCGAGGGCTGCCTTTCCTCTGTTCTGGCCGGCTGTATACTAGGTTATAGATGTTTTGTGTGTGGACGGGTGGGAAAACATACATTTTCCAAAGAGTGGGAGGTCGATCTTGAGGATTTGGCCGTAGAAACCAAAGATGGTTTTGAGATGAGACTCTGCGACATTGCGTGTGAGGTTTGTGACGACGACGACTTTTGCGTCAGGCTTTGTGTCGAATTTTTCTGGATTTGGAGTGTCAATGTCCATGTTGGAAGACGCGAAGGGCAGAGCTGGCCAGCGTCAACAAAGCTCACAGCACCATGTCACACGTTTGTCACACATTTTCTGAAGTAGTAGTAGAAGGCAATGGATTAAGTGTCTATATCTCCCGTTCTAACATAGTACGATGTTTTTTTGGGCCCAGACAGCCATCTACTCGGCGTCTGTCACATATTTGTGGCGGATATCCTTCCATAGTTTCTGTTGCTCGTGGGTGAGCAGGGGCGATTAGTGGTAGGGTAGGAGAGAGGATACGTACGCCCTTGTTCCATCGCTCCCAGAACGCAGTCACGCCCATGTCAAAGCCAATGCCAAAGAAGAATGCACCTGCGAAAACAGTGCCGACAAAGACGCCTGGCAAATGGGGTCAGGGGAACGAGGTGGAGGGGAGGGGTGAGGATGCTCACTGTTGCGCTTGAAGACGGTGTTGTAGATTCCTGTGGAGAGCTGAAACAAAGGATGAGTGAAGGAAAAGAAAAAAAGGAGAGATACTTACGGGCATTGCGTGTTGGGAGAGAGAGAGACTTGTTGACTCTTTCCGATGACCTCCGCAAGTCACGTCGTTGGTGTGACGACTACTGTCACGGGATGGTGAGGGTCACAGGGATTCGAATTTTTGACTCTCGTCTCATGTTGTGCAGACGCGTCCTCGCCCACCGCCTTGTCCTCTCCCGCAATGTCTCTTCCCAGCCCACAGGACAAGATATCCTCGTCGTCGCACGTGCATACGTCTCGGGCAACGCCTTCAATCCCATCACAAATCGCACACAGACTGCTCCCACTCCCCAGGACCACGACCGTCCTCCACTCCCAGGCCCACAGGGCTACGCCTCGTCCAAGGAAAACCCCATGAGCAGAGCCAACATTGACGCTGCCACTTCCAGATTCTCCCGCCAACAATACCGCTTTGATTGCCATTCCACCCGTAACAATACCATCACCACACTCTCCTCTGTCACCTATTTGGATGACATCTACAAACCACCCGAGTCCAAAGTTATTGCGTGGTACTCTGGTGGTTCCGTCGGCTTCAAAAAGGGTCAGCGCGCAGGATACGAAGCGGGCTACCAGTGTGCTATTCGCATCTTCAAACTGCTAGAAGAGTTCAAAGAGCAACACAAAGACATTGCTGTCCATCTCTACTTCAAGGGCTTCGGCCAGGGCAGGGAGGCATTGAAGACCGCCTTGATGGCCTCCGAAGGCGACAAAATCCGCGACACCATCAAATGCATCACTGACCGCACTGCGATCAAGATCGGTGGTACGCGCTCCAAGAAGACCAGGCGTCTATAGTCACACAGTACGTCGCCTTGCCCTTGCGGACCCCTTTATGCTCACACTCCTTCCCAGCTCATTCTTTGGACACTCTCACGTTGTATTTTATACATAGATTTAATTATATCCAGCAGGCATGCGTCTGATCCACCCGGCCTTACAGTGCAGCACTCTTCTCTAGTTCAAAATGGGGATCTTTTGCGTACTTTTGGTATCCAGGTCGTTCTAGGCATCGCAGTGCAACTCTTTTGTCGGTGTCAATGTCGTCTATCAGTGCCTCTGCGCCTCCAGTTCAGTAGAGCACTACATGACCAGGAGATGACGAGACTGCTCACCTCGCGATGTATAATTCAGTTCGGGACGTATATATCCAAGAACAATTGCACGCATTTCATATCCGTAGAAATCTCTCTTGAAGGGATGCATAATGTGAATTTCCTGCAACAAATCAGCAACGACGAAAGGAGTGAGAGGAACCCCGGACTCACCGCAGTCAACTTGTTATTATCATAGAACGGGTTCCATCCCATACTCATCACCATCGGCAGTACTTGCAGCTCTTCCTTTTCAAATTCCGTGACCTTGTCCGCCGGTGGAAGCACCTGGGCGTAACCGTAGTACACACCCGTCTTTGCGACGGCGGTCATTTCACCGATCGAGTCATCCGGTAGATTAGCTGCACCACCATTCACTTGAGCAACCAATACCACAGAACAATTACCAACATACAGCAACGCACCAGTTGGGTATCCCAAATCCTTTCCACCCCTCCCAAATCCCTTTTGTACTGGCCCAGCAAGCTTTATCGGAAACGGTGACTCGGGTTCGTCGGGCCCCACGATTTGTGGTCTTGAGCGTCTAAAGTCCTCCGTCTGGAAGGGTGCAGGTGGGCGCTCTGGTTGCGCTGCGTCCTCTGCTGCTGTGGGGGGCATCGCACCTAAGAGGCAAGATGGATGGTAGTAGTGGTAGGAAGAGATAAGATGTCGCGCATGATTGAAGCAGGATTTAACCGGCATCAGATTCATACCATCGCATCTTCTGTAACCAACACCATGACCTCTACCCCTGGTCCTCCCATACAATACACCACATACGCACCCGCAACCACTACGACCACCCCTACTCCCCTCCAGCCGCAGACACCCCATTACCCAAACCATTACCCAAATGTTCCAGTCCAGCCCACATCCACCTACTACTCTCCTTACACCACCGCCGCAGGCACTACCACCGCCAGTGGGACGACAACCACAGGTCTTATCACACCCGGCCTACCGCCTCTCCCAGTCTCAAATGACCTCCACAAGCAAACAAACCCCGCTCCAGCGCGTCCGCCCACCCCACCCGAACCAGCAATCACACCCTCCATAGCCACACGCGCTGTTCGCCGATTAGTCGAAAACGAACTCATTGACGTCGGATTCGAAAGTGCAGACACTCAGGCTGTAAAGCGGTTAGAAGTTGAAGTCGTCGCTTGTACGTTCCACCCTCTTTCCTCTGCCCTGCCCTTACATTCTTCCGCATCTAGTTGTTGAACAACTATTTGAAAGGGCACACGAATACGCGAACCTCGCAAACCGCGCAGGGGCCATACCCTCAGACCTGCTCCTCGCCTGCAATGATTTCGGTATCGAGCCAAAAGAATTATACCCCCTCGCTCGCAAACGTCGTGTCCAGCCCTCCACTACAACCACTGCGCCCGCCGAAAGCACCACTGACACTCCCAATCCACAACCCCCACAACGCAGAAAACGTCTAAAACGCAGTACGTCTTGTCTATCCGTCCTCATTTAACCACTCCTCACTCCTGGCGACTCTGTAAAACAGAATCCAAAATTGCACCTGCCAGACTTACTTTCTCGACCTCCCGCTCGCCTTCTCCAGACCTCCTCCCCTCAGATGACGAATCCGGACCTCCAATCATCCCCACCACCCTACGTGGCCTCCCTCCTTATCTTCCCCAACTTCCACCAAAACATACCTATCTCCAAACCCCCGTACGTCCATCCTCCCCGTCATACTGCCGCCTTTCGTTGATTGTATTTTTCTATCGATTTATAGGCCTCACCGCCCAAAAAAGCCGCCCTTCCCTCTCTCGAGAAGAAACTCAAAACCGCCAGTCTGGTCCAGGAGTCCCTCAAGAATCTCTTACTCGCCACAGAGGACAGTACGGGCCAAGAAGATGCAGAGCTCTTGGGACATATTGTCAACTGGGAGACGGGGCTGCATCCCAGAAAAAGATGGAGAGTCGGCGGTCGATAATTCCAATTGTGATCCTTATTGGTTGATTTCCATTGCTCAGAGTTTTCGTTTTTTGGTGTTTTGACACTTTTGTTGTATTGTATGAGACTAGAATTAATACGAAAATGCTACATGTTCATAACAGACCAATAAATTCGCGAAGATCAAGACATGGCGGGGCCGCTGACTACTCTCGTTGATCTTGGGACTGCGTATAGGTGACAGTCCCTCCGGGTTCTTCACAGCAAGCTCCACCGTCATCAGCATCTGGAGTAAGGGAGCTCAAGGATGATAATGGTGACATATCCCCACCATTATCTCTATCCTCATTTTCATCGGGAGGATGATCTCGATCATGAAGACCAGCCTGACCAACAGATTGAGTGCTCGCATCCTCCCGTCGTTCACAACTCCCTCCATCTCCACCTACTACTGTACTTCCTGTCCCTCCGCCCTCATTCCCTACAAGCACCGTCTTCCGTCTCTTCTTCCCGCCTCCCCGCTTTACATTCGCATCAAAGCCCTCAATCGTATCGAGTTCTATACCACCTTCGGCTTCTTTCAGCTTCCTCTTTCCTCTCATTCTCCCTTGGGTAACCTGCTCTTGCGCTAATGGCTGCACGGCCTCCCGTGTAAGCTCAGTTGGGAGTTGCGACATTAAAGGCTCGTTGTTTTCCGCAACTCCAGGTCCGCCAAGTGTTGAGGGCATATCGGGAGACGCAGGTTCAAGCTGAGACATAGGCAGCGGGGTAATAGGCGCTCCTTCAGAACCAGCAACTGCTGCTGACGCCAGGCTTTCTGGCCCACTCGTTGCAATTGCTGTGTTACCTCTTTGTTGCTCTAAGACCATCCTTGCAATGTCAGCCGGGTCGGCCTGTTCTTTCCCTCTGCCCTTATACACAGGCCTTGGCTTTGGCCGAGCTCTCTGAGGCGCCGATTCCGCAGAAATTTCCGTTAGTGGTAGTTCAGAATCGCCTCCTTGCGATTCACTGTTCGGCATGGGGGGTGCTTTCGCCTTCGACTTTCGTCTTGGACGTGATTTTGGTTTATGAGTAACGGCTGTTGGTGTGGGCGCAGGTACTGAGTCAGAGTTGGGAGGCCGAGATGGGGGACGAGATATGGACGCCGGCGCTCCTGCAGGCACTGGTGAACTTTTGGGAACGGAGGTCCGTGACGATCTGGCTTCTGGAGTTGCCGCGGCTTCTGCTTGTTTTGCACGCGTCTTCATCAACCTGTCATAACGCAGTCGACACTAAAAACAAATATTAGTCCGTTGCGACAAGGAACAGGTCCCTGAGACCAAGGCATACCCACGTTTGGCCCAGTCCTCCCACCACCAACTCTCCCACTAACCATCTTCCACTTATTCCCCAACTCCTTTACAGCATCCAATAATCTCTGGTCTTCCTCAGTCGACCACGGGCCCTTCCCACCTTCATTTACACCAATCTCAGCCCACCGCTCCCTACACTGCTCGTTCGTTCGTCCAGGAAGCATGCTTGCAACATCCACCCATGAGTTGTTGAACGCTTCGACGGCTTTTCGTAGGCGGGTATCTTCCTCTGGTGTCCATGGTCCACGTTTTATTGAAGGATCGACGGAACGGACATAGCGCGTTTGACATTGCGAAGTTGTTGCGTACGGTGAGATATAGCGTGCCACTACGAAAACGAGATTATGTTAGCTATTTTAGGGACGTAAAAAGGGACATACCGAGATTCCAGTTGTTTGTTCCAAATTTTCGAACGGCCTCCCGTAGCCTCTCATCAGCTTGAGCGTCCCAGTGGTGCCGTGGTCGGGTAGTAGCCTGCTTCATGCATTCTATGGGTATACGGTTCGTCTAGGTATTGGCATGACCTTTTAAGAACACAATTCCCTAGAAGAACGCAAACACGTACCCCAAGGTCTTTGGCAATTTTTGTCCAATTTATCTTTTCCCCAGTCGCCAGCCCAATCGCAGTCAGCTCGTGCAACTTGTTCAGTTCGTCCTGAGTCCAGTCTCCATGATTAACCTTTGGGTGGAGGTTTCCCGCCCACTGGATTCGACATTCATCGGGTGTGCGTTTTATCGGCGAATTGTCTGTCACCTTCTCAGCTACAATTGACCAGTTGACTCCTTCGAGATTGTTCTCGATGTCGATAGGCGGAGCTGTAGGACTAACGTTTAAATGAGGGTGAAAACGGTATGTACGACAACGGGTCGACGTACTTGTCTCGAGCTCTGTAGGCTTCTAGGCGCATGTTTTCCTTCCTGACTGCATCTGCTAGCACCTCAGCTTCTGTCCCTTTGACTGTGATGAACCTTTTCAGCATCTGACTACCAACGGTAGAGCGAAAGACGTACTTGGATGGACAGTCGTCCATCGTACATAGTGCGCGCGTTGAGATGCTTCCTTGTAGAATGGCGATGACTGCAGAATGTTTAGTTTCAAAGAGCCAGCGCCAGATTTCACTTCTTACTTGAGACAAAAGTTCGAAAGACGCGATTGGGCTGTTCACTCGCTTGGATCCTGGTATCTGGATCTCGCCCTCGAAAGCTTCCTCGGGCACCTCTTCTGTTGCCACTCCTTTGTGTACTCCCTCCTACCTTGAGATTAGTATGTGCACAAGACCACACGAAATGGTGACGTACAATGAGTTCATCAAGTTGTTTCAATTGAGTCTCCAGCTGAGCAGCCTGGGCTGTTAGTGCATTTTGTATCGCGAGATTTGATTGTATGGCCTTCTGAACGAGCTGCTTTGTTGTCGGTCCCTGTGTCTCCATATGTGACGGGAATTAGAAATATGTAAACTGATACTTAATGTTGGTGGCGTGACACACGTGACCTGATCAAAATTGGCGCGACAAATTCAGAATTAAGTATATCCAACGCCTTTTGTGTCACTATCACGGTCAGCCCGAATAAATGGCCAACGCTTCCGCAAAGCGCATCGGTATGTCCTCCATTTCGCTTAGCAGAACGTCGCCCAACAACACCGTGCAGCCCAGCAGAATGAATCCGCGGTCAAGTCTCTCAAGCTTGGCATGATCATCCCAACTATCCTCTCTCTCATCCTTCGGTTACTATTTAGACGCAACTCTCTTCCTCCCTCCAAAACATCTCTAGCCATCTATATCGTCACGTTCTTTCCCTCCCTCTTCCTATCAAACTACCTCATCAAGATTGGCACGCCGCGACGCGATCCAACGACTGGCACATTACTCTCTTACGGCGAAGACCTCAACCAACCCGGTGTAACCGAGTGGTGCTTTGATATTCTATATATAACATGTATGTTGGATTTTCCCTGCTCCACCTGTGAACATAGCTGAAGAGTGCAAAGGGGCTTGCCAGATTGGTAGTGGAGCTTTTGGTGAATGGTTTTGGTTGTTGTACATGGTGGTGCGTCACACGGTTGGCTCCATATATAACACCCCTCGGTGCTTAATCCACGTGAATGGTATCCACAGATTCCCCTCTTCGCTATCTTCAAGCTCTGGTCTTCTGCGATATCTCCTTACTTCCACGGCCGATCCACAAGTTCAGAAGGTTCACCAACGGATACACAGCCGACGAGCAAGCGCCAGGAAAAACTCCGCAAGCGCAACGAGAAAGACGACCCACGTGTACGCGTACAGGGCCGAAAATGAACTTCTTCCCTTTGTTACGAACCGTCGTGGAAACGAGGTCATCTGTACAATATATTATACTTGGTCCCACAGAACGCCACAATACAAGGAGAAAGAAGAGAGAAAAAGATCCGAAATACATAAGTATGATTAACACAAGGCTTTAAAACCATCCCATTCAAGCAAGCTCCGCGAACCCGACTTGGCGGTTGCCAACATCGAATGCTGGGAATGCAAGTCAATTCACTGGTTCTATACATCATATATAATTACTCACAGGTGTAGACGTTGGTCAAGAAGACATCTCCAACCACCCATACTATTCGCAAACCGTTAGTCCACACTGGCGGACGGAAACCAACGGAAGACGTACAGTTAATATTAGTGGTACCGGCAATACCACCAACACAGTCTGAAGATCCAGCAGTGGCTTGACCAAGGTTGAAAGACTCGGGCGGAATGGCAAATTCTTTTCCGCCAAAGGTCAAGCTGACGTTGGGAATGGCGTCACAAGGAACTGAAGGGAGTTTAAGCTGTTTCAATAACAGAGAAGCAAAAGTAGCTCACCTGTGAATAAGCCTGCGCCTAATGTTTGCGACGCATCCTTGGATCCAGGAATAGACCTATAAAACTGCGCCACTTGGGCTTGGGGTGCGACGATGAGAGTAGTTCCAGTATCGATGGCAGCTTGTCGCCCCGTAATTGCAGGGTTGCCGTCGACATTGACTGCGTCAAGTGCGACTTGCCAGAATCCCTGTCGTATATCAGCAGCGGCAATAACATAAAGTCCTGGGACGACCCACCTCCTGGGTAACGGGGACATTCGTAAAGTCGCCCGTAAACAGGTCAGTGTCAACACCACCCAAGAACAGCTCAGAGCCCTGCTGTGCTAGTTTGAAACCGAACTGTGCAGCGGAGGGTACGCCTTCAGCGATCAAAGTCTGGAAGAATGGGTTCTCTCCAAACTCTGATATTTGAGGGAAAGCCATGCCCATGAGGCCATCAGGAGGGAATTGATCCGCCGCGAACCCAGTAGAGTATTGTGTGGCAGCTCCAACGGCTTGTTCGGTTGCCTAGCACCGCATTCAGACGATGAGAACGTTTTATTGCATCTAAGAAACATCAAACATTACCGTTAGACCGGCGACGGTAACCGTGTCAGTGAAGACCTCGCCCTGTACAGTCGAACCATCACCGAACGCAAGACTGAATCCTTGCCCCCGATCACTAGCAGTCGAGCTCTCGGATGTATCATAAACCTGGTGGCCCTGGCAAGTCCTTCCACAATCGGCACCAGGCAAGAATAGATCGCTACTTCCTAAAAACGTGATCGATCATTACCATCTGTAATCGGCGAAACGAGTGCATATTGACATACCAGTATCGAAATCAACTACATTCTTGGTTATCAGTCTCACGCTCAAAAGGGGCAATCGTATAAGACTAACCTGTGAATTGCTTTGGCGGTGTACCAACAGATATAGTTCCGTGCCACAACGCTCCTTGATCATCGACCAGAGGATCAGCACCTGTAGCTCTTGCTTGCACCGTTTCTGATTGGGAACAACCGGGATGGCGCTGCCCAGTGTTCTTTTCGTATGCTCGGAAACCGCGGTCAAGTTTGCTATGATGAAAAATCAGGGAGAGGATTAGGAGTCAGCAGGTCATTATTTCGTGTACAAGTGCCAATACCCTACCTCGCTACTTTATTGACTTGGCCTTTTAGCACCTCTGGTTTCACGACGCCTTGTTCATCCACAAGGAAGTTGGCGCGTTTGGTGAGTGGGATGACTGTTCCAACTCGAGGGGGAATAACAGTTGCAAATGTAGGCACAGCAGCGAGCAAAGCAGTAAAAGCCCAGGACAAACGCATCTTGTCAATTATGGAGAACGCCTATCGAGAAAATCGCACAAAGTGGGGTAAATCAAAACTACAGTCATCAACTCCACCCCTCCGTCTTATATCTGCCTAGCATCGCCTGTAGTTCCCTTCAAGTTCATGGATTCCTCGTGCAACCTAGCACGATATTAATAGAACCAATGGGCTTGAACACCTGAAGCGAGACGGCCCAATCCCCCAAGGAAGTCGGCACAAATCATGGGAATGCAATAGGCTCAACACCGGCGTGTAGCAATGTAGAACCACCTCTGATATGCTATTATTGTGTTGCCGAGCGCCTTCAGTATGTGAAATTCTGTGGAGTGAGTAACCATCTCGTCGCTGAGATTCTTCAAGTCCGACGAGAAGCTACATTCGTTCCTATATCACCGAAAGTGAGCACAAGGCGGTCGTTATGGAAGGCAGCATGAACTTGTGATGGACTCCAACAAGAGACTTCATTTCCTTCAGCGACTGATCAAACGATCACAAGTTGTCGGGGAGGCGTGCGATATTCATTACAGCTGATTCCCAGTACGAAGCGAAGGCACTGCGGAGGAAGTTGTCAGTAGCCACTTGGTGTAAACCGCAATACACGTGGATAAAAGGTAAGCACTAGAGAAGAGAAAATAGTCAAATTTGACATTGCCAGACTTGTGGTGGTGGGGTTCCCTATTTCGACTCGTAACCGGGTAAGAGGAAATGTGGCTTTGCACTACACTCGTGTAGGAAGCTTCCATTTTTGGGGAATTGAAATCATTCGCATGCCCACCCTTGCACTGGAAAAGAGTAATACTGTTGCCAACAAAGTCGAAACACGCAGGAATATACACCAGAAGAAAGCGAATCATGAATTTATCCCTGGAATGCAACTCCAGTTTTGGTCGTTTCCGCAAGTCCCCCACCAGCAAATCCTGTACCTGGAAACAACATCAGTACGGTACAAAATCAACACCTTGGCAAGATTTTGACTCACCTTCTCGTTTGAGCTCTTGTACATCTCTGTCCTTCAGCTGCCGGTCACAGGCTACGCACTGTTTTGACGGCCGTACAAGGGTATCTGTGCAGGTCTTACAAGTTACATGACCGCAAGATTTTATTACTGGTGAATGCGAGTTCACGTCCATTCAGTACAACCAAAAAAGATGACAACCACTCACTGAACATCAGAGTGTTGTTTGACAACTGTTTTTTACAAGAAGGACATATGGGATCCAGCTCTTCCTTGGCGACAGGTCGTGTATTATCGGTTTCGGATCCGTTCGGAGGTGATGAATCGGATACTTGGTGATGGGATGATCCTTCGTAGAATGTGAACTTGACTGGAGACAAACTCTTCAAGCTAACGCGTTGTCAGGATCAGAGGTCGAGGAGAAAAGAGACGACGCCTCACGATAAGGGATGGACCGGATTCCCCGCACGACACATCGTCTGAATTTTCACTTGCCCAAGAGATGTCGGGGGTCCAGTCGAAGCGTAGGTTGGCGTCAAAGACGGCAACCAAAAGTCTGGCAGTTTGCTCTTCAAAGCCTCCGCTTGTTCTTTCTCTATCTTACGCATAGCAGCCTCCTCGGCTTCTCGCTGGAGTTTCTCAACCACCGAGGCATCAAATTCGAATTTGCGCTTTGTTCCTCTGCCTACGGAGTCGAGGTGAGTAAACTCGCCGTTCGATAGCACAAAGCTATCATACCTGCTTCAGTTGACGCTCCGCCCTTGGTTCCAACGTCAGTGGATCGCGCCGCCAAGCCTAACTGGCTCTTCTCGAACTCAAGTAGCACACGTTCACGGGCTGCCTCTCGCGCCCGCGCTTTCTCCTCCTCGCTCTCTCGTCTCCACGCCTCTAGCCGTTCCTTCTGACGCTTGATGTCTTTCTTCTGCGTCACTGAACAGGTTAATAAGGGACAAAAGTTAAACTGCCATACGCTCACATAGATCGGTATAAATACATTCTTTGCAGAACAAGTGACCCTCGTCGCAGGCTAGGGGCTCTCTAGCACGATTCAGACACAAGGCGCAAGCGTCAAATCGACGCATTGACTCATTTCCAAGGCGTTGCTGTCAAGGATGATAGTGAAAAGATGCTCCGCTGTAAGAGTATGCATGCATTGGCGTACCCTCTGTGTACCATATTCAGTTTTCTTGCGCTCTGCATAACTGAAAATTGAAGAGGCCGTGTTGTTCTTGCTATGTTTCGTCATTTTTCTCTCGTATGGCTAAATTTATTCAGTGTGTGAAGGCTGGATGAAGGTTAGCTTTCAAGTGGGGCTTTCTGGAGCTGAAGATAACAGGGATGAGAATCATGAGATGCAACTCCGGCATTTGGTATTGTTTGTTGCTACACGGTCAACCCAATACAGCAGCGGCTTCCCGACCCAGTCGAACTCGAACGGAACGACCTTCTAGCTTGCGCTCGCCTTTATGATATGACTCTGTTCATCTTTTGATGCATTGACAAGACGACTCATGGCGGCTTTTCAAATCTGTTAGGTGCTTTCATGTGGAATTTGTATGTGTCCTAAGAACCCGCCAACTTTCAATCAAAGGTTGTGCATTACGTTTGCCTAATTGAAACATTTTTCTAGTGTTTAGGCGTGGCGGGCAAGGCGGTGATAACGATAATATATGTATCTAGTGAACGACAACACGTATGAGAATGGTTGATTGGAGGCCAGGGAACTGCCAAAAAAACCAGGGTTGCGAGGCGAAAGGGGCAACGCAGATGGGTCACCCGCCGCACGTCCGTCCTTGCCTCACCATGTCGTCGTTCTGTTGAGTGTGGGTGGGTGGGGAATTTTGTGAGTGACGATGCTGTAGCGGAGAGGTTTGGCGCAAGGCAGGGGTCGTGCTGGTGAGCGTCAAACTTTAGACAATGGATATGTCTAGACAGTGTTATGTCCGCGACTCGTCACGCTGCACAAGAATTTGCACCTGCTTCCTTTCCTCATCAGGTGCGTTACAAATAGGGGTCTATATACTGTAAGATCCTTGATTGTAACAACAGCGGCCGCACTGTGACCTAACAACAAGCTTGGACATAACAACAATACCTGCTGGGGTGGAACAGGGAGGACAAACGGGTTGAATATTTTTTATTATAATATGAGTAACCTCTTACAGACGATGATGCTGGAGGTGACCAGAATTGTCAGAAACGTTCGGAGCCGAACTGGACCCGATGTGATAGCGGTCCATAAGCGGACAGATACCGGATGGATGCGGCGTGACAAGTCTTAGCATCGTGCCAGGGGGCCGCATCGGCGCAAGTCATAGGTATTTTGTGCATAAGAAATTAGAATATTGAGAGGTTGGCCGCCCCACAGGCCCCTTTACCCTGCTCGGTGATCCATCCAGTATCGTCCATGTTTGTATTATTTATGGGGAATGTCAGAGATAACCAAAATGAAGGGGAACGGGCAAAAACGTACCCTGAAGTCCGTGTTTGAGTCAGAAATGATAGGCTGACTCCAGCACCAAAAAATCTGAAAACTAGAAAATAATTGCTGACATCATATGGTGCGGGACACCTAAACACCGCTACTTTTGTGCAAACGAAAAAAAAAATCAATTTTTAATATATTTCTTAGTTCTCTGGTAAAATAGCTTCTTTTGCTTGTCTGAGCAAATTGTCCAGAGGAATTCTTTTTTGGTCAAGAATTGACGGAGCTATTGTTTCGGATCCGCCTCACAATGGCCAGCTTACATACACATGTTCCAAATATGGTAACCATTTCCAAATCTGGAACAATCTTATCTTATCCACTAATCTAATATTCTGGCAGTGTTCTCAGGAACACGTCGATGGGACTTGTACTTGCGAGAACTGAATGCCCGAACAATGTAACTGTGCATCGCGTGCAGAAAGACCACCTCGATATGCATCCAGCCAGCGGAAAAAACGGTTCTGCCACTTCCGAATGAGTAGAGTATCAACCGAGGCAAGTGCAAGCGGTATGTTCTCTTGCAATGTCGAGAATGTGTAGTCACAGTGCTCGCGAAGCCACCGCTTCACAGAAACACTACCCTCCCAATTGGTCTCCTCGCGCATGTATGGAGTGCCAACCCCCTCGTTGATTTCCACAGCCTCGACATCCGTACCCGGTGAGTTCTCGCGCTCACTGATGTGCCTAAACTTTCGAGCATGGGCTGCTGAATTCACTCGCCAAGACTTTTGGCGGCCCATTATGTGCAGGAGGTTCTGTAAAGATTGTAGTATTCTACGTGTCTGTGTGTTCGTCTGATCCTTGTAACTGAGATTTCAATGAATCGCACCAAACCCGGTTGCGACGATTATTTATTTTATTTTATTTTATTTTCGGATCTGCATCCCCGCCGAGATGGCCACTGCACAAATGTAGCGGTGACTAGGTGTCCCGCACCATAGGACAGTGTAGTATCCATGTACTCTATTTTTCGCAATGTTAAGGTCAGCCTAAACGCGAAGTCTCATGACCAGGTACTTCGGCAAGTCCAAACCCCATGGCGCCCAACTTGACTAAGTTGCCCGTCACGTAGTCTACGTCCAGTTTGTTGTAGTTATGTACCTTTATGTGACAAATACTGGATGCTACATATGCAACAATTCTACGAAGACACAGTGTTCCCTTGCCCCTGTCACCGGAGGTTCTCCACGTAGCCGTCCTTGTCGTCACCGGCTGCATGCCTTTGTCGTAATGTTGTCATGACGTTCTTATTCGGCTCCGAATATTTCTGACAATTCTGGTATGCCCTCCGATGATGCCGAGGGTGAGAGTGACAATGAAACTAGTTGGATAGGCCAGAAACCATCCAAATTTAAGCAGCTATAGTATAAAAGAAGAGGTGATTTCTTCCTCCGTGACAAACCGGAAGTTGTCTAACAACAAAGCTGAATTTGCACAGCGACATCCTACAATTTAACAAATCGCCGTTTTGTGACGCGACTTGTTGTTACAATTAAGGATCTTGCAGTAGTCCGTCTTCTCTCGGACAATTGATGATGTGGGGCCTGATTGACTTCACAACTCCGTTCTACCCTGTGAGTTCACCAGTGCAACCTCCAATTTTGAGCATGAACATGCACTACATCTGGGTGCCCTCTAGTCTCTTACGTTTATGCAAATCCTCGAAATAGCGGGATTTTTGCACCATCGTTTTCGGTTATTATCAAAGAACATTCCCTACATCTCTAGCAATGTTACACTCACAAGTGATGGGAATTGCTCCAACGGGCAGGGTACCAGAGGACCCCCGAAAATTGGGGGGTATCCCTGATCAAATTCGGATAGAAATATGAAGATTTCTCGGAAACCCTCCGCA
>JAEUWP010000090.1:0-20689 GCA_018524725.1 Podaxis mareebaensis | reverse complement strand
ACATTGCAAGTGTAAACCCAGCACTTCCTGGAAAATATGTTTGTGCTGATTGCTGGAACTACTACTGTTGCCAACCTGCTACTGCAATATGTAAGACTGCAAGTTCAAACCAAGCTGGTATGCCTTTGATCTCACTATTGGATACTCCTTAACTAATTATCCTACTATATATAGCACATCCACCAATGTTGCACAAGAGTAGCATCCAGTCTCCTCAGATTGCAATGTCAGATGGAGCCCAGCATGTAGTTGATGTTGATGCAATCAAGGTACCTGTCAATACATCACAGTGACAAGGTAAAAATTCTTCTGAACTTACTATTCCAAATATTATAACTAATAAGTTCAATTAGGATATATGGCTCCTAGTGGACATGTCACTGCAGTCTCAGCAGGCCTTTCTCTAGCTTTAGCTGGTGGAAGTACTCCCCATATCCACAATTCCAGTTACTATGCATCTTTCTTTGGGTGACCTACCCATCTTAATGGAACTACATCTCTCCAGTATGAATACACAGCTAACCATGCAAAGTATAAAGAAGCAAAGAGAACCTGGGCAAGTCAGGCATATAAGAGTAATGCTAGACTAATGCCACTCCCCCAAGCTCTTCAGTTGGTCAATATTATTGCAGTTGCATGTTATGTAGATAAGAAAACAGTCTGCATCTCAGTGAGTGCCTATTTTTTGTGCTGACTATTTACACACCTTAATGATCATATAATAGTCTATCAAAGAAGGGATGTGTGTCTCAGCTAGTGTGACAGGCCTAGAGATATCTAAAATCATTAAGGACCTTCTTTGCCCTCAACTGTTGGACCTTTATCCTGGCTTTCCTCTTGACTTTGATGCTATGACCATATGGGAAGCAAAGCTCTGGAGGGACATTACAGCTGAAAATACCCATGCTACACCTTACTTTGGTAACTGATTCATGACTGCAGGGCCAACTGGGAAAGGGTGAAAGAAGGTAGTAGGCAATGGCCCAGGACTTCACTTTACTCCTCCTTCAAAACCTATTGATTTTTACCTGCACATTCACACTCTCCAATGGAACAATATCCAAGAATTTCAGAGCACTCTTGAAGTATGTGGCAAATTTTAGACAATTGCATAAATCTAATGATAATGTGCACTAGATTGGAGCAAGTGTTTCTGAAGCTCTGGTGACAATCAATGCTACACCAACAGTTCCAAGAACCCTAGTGGGCTATTGATTGATGTCTCTCCTCATGAAATTGCTCACTACTTGCCTATAGGAGCTCTCATCAAGTCATTGGTTGAAGCATGCCTATGTTGAAACCAAGACATCTCATAACAAACAAGGCAGGTGAAGTATGGATGGGAAAAGTAGCCAAAATACCAGTAAGAATGCAAAGGTATGCTACTTTATGGTGCCATTATCTTATCCAACCTTCTGAACACTGAGTTTTGCAATTGCAGATCAATTCACCTCAAGTAGAGGTTGTATCTCCTCTGTCATCACCCCAGAACTATAAGAAGCACAAACCATCTAGATTGATTGCAAGTTTGGAACTCTCCAGTGATTCAGATACTGGCATTAGTGGTGATACTTTATGCAGAATATCACAGGTATCTGCAAGCCCTTTGCCTGTGACACCCAAGCTGCAGGACATCCAAGCTGGCATAAAATCTGGGGGCCAAGTTGACACCTCTTGTGCCCATAGCCTCAGTAAGATTTGTTCACTTATTGTTAGCAAAGGCTGCTTGAGTTGACTTGCATCTGCCACTCTAGTCAAGGGAACTTGGACAGAAAATGTCCAGGTCTACCCAATTTGCTACTTTGCATTCCAGGAACTCATATCACTAGAGTCTGAAAAGCTGTATCTTTGGCCTCCAGCAACTGTATTTATGGAATCATCACCTATGACTGATCAATTGAACTTGGATGTGGGGTATTCAAGGTTGCATATCTTGCTGACCTTGTTGCCTTGTTGAAATCCCACAACCTCCCTACAACCCATCAATCACCCTTGTCACCTAGCTCTTTGCAGACTGTGGTCCTCAAGCAGGTCTTTGTTCCACCCCCTAATAACAAGTCACTGCTGAAGAAGTCAAAGGGTGCAAAGAATGGGGTTCAGTTTTATAATCCTCATAACAAAATGACTCACACCTGCATTGAAGGAAACTCGCTAGCCTGGACTGCTGGGCTCCTATAACTTGCATATGCATTCATTAATTGCAAACTGGGAAAAGCTACAACACCTCCCCCATTTACTATTCCATGCTTTCACATGGTTAATAGCTTCATTGCTACAGCTTCAAAAGATGCTAGAAGCATGCAAGAAACAAGCACCTCACCATTTAGGGCTACATACTTGCTTGAAGAAGTTATTTCTGGTAACGAATTGCCATTTGAGAAGTACATTCACAATGACAGTGCCAAGCCTCTTCAAGAACCTGGTGAGGCAGGATACAACACAGCACAATTTTTATGCTTCATCCAGCATGTCCAATTCATGAAAACTGAGGGCCAAGCCTTCATCTCTGATTTCTGAGGTATGCACAGTCCTGCCTCTCTACCAAAAGTGATGCCACTGAGTGTAGAATTTCACTCTGCAGGTGGAAAGACATTACTCACTGATCTACAGGTTATGACCCACCCATATGTCCTTTTGTACCTGCATTAACACTGAAATCTGACAATCCATTACTAGTGACCTGGGTGAGGATCTCTTCAGCCTTGGCAATATTGACACAGCATTTGTGCATTTCTGCTAGGAGTATGCATGTAATAAATACTGCTCATGGTTTGAGCTGGAGCCTTTAGCTCAAGGCGAGCAGGTTCAGGATACTGACTCTTCTTGCAGCTATGAAATATAGTTTTTCCCCTTATTGGAATGCACTACTCTCCACTCTTTTCCTTGATTTCATATTGCTAATTGCTACAACTTTATGGTCAGAGTAAATAACTGGTATTCACCCCACTTGATTCATATGTCAATACTGTGCACACTCAGCAGCCCATAAGCATAGCTGGAAAATATAGGCACATATTTCATTGACAGATTAAATCTACACTACACAGGCAAACAGGAGGGTGATGTTAGTGTCAGTAAATACACATCTCAAATGTCCAGCCAATCTTCCTGCACTGTGGAGATTGAAGGAGACTATGAAGGTAGCACCTGTGAGTCTGGAATGTTTGGTATAGGGTGGACATTCCATTAGTGTTGGCTTGCATTTTGGGGATCACCATGGACTCATCCAGGTCATAGATGGCATCAGGATCCTATTGAGGTATATATTAGGATGACTCTATCATCAGTAACCCTACACTCACTAGATACACAGCATAGCACAAGCAGGTGCCCTTTAGGAACTGAGGGGTTACCCCCAAGTAAAACTTGAGAGGACAAGGTGGAATATAAGCAGTCTCATGTCACAAATAGTTCATCAGATGCCTTCCTCTGGAATGTACAGGGTCAGTGTCAGACTTGAGATCATTCTAGGGGCTCATGTACTAGCAGAGATCCCAGGTTCATCCTTTTCATGCATCCACCCACCAGCCTTCATCAAAGCCTCCAGACTGAACTTGCAGTCTCCATGGTATCTGAATAGCTCAACAAGTGTCATAAGCTTTCCAGGCATCAGACTCAGAATAATATAGCTTATCCCAAGAGCTGCAACAGATCTGGGTACAATCTGTCTGGACTCGGTGAACTTGGCAGCATTGAGGACATTGCAGCAGATCTGGGTGCAATCCAGGTGTGATCTGTCTAGACTCAGTGAACTTGGCAGTGTTGAGGATGTTGCAGTAGATCTAGGTACAATCTGGGTGCGATTTGTCCGGACTCAGTGAACTTGGCAGTATTAAGGACATTACAGCAGATCTGGGTGTGAATATGGAGTGCAGGCAACTCAGCAAACTTGGTGGTGCAGAGGATGTTGTGGCAGATCTGGGCATGATCTGGGTGCAGTCTGCCTGGACTTGACAAACTTGGTGTTGCCTTTGAGCAACTTGCCAGTTCAGTGATCAATCTCCTCAGTCCCAGCAAACTTGCAAGCAATGCAGGCAGTGTAGCAATCAAGGGCAGAAGCACAACAAGCACCAATCTGGCTGAAGCAGTTGAGGGCAATGACCTGGGCAGTGAAGGAAGTAGCCTCCTTGGCAGAATCACTCTTCAAGTTGGAAGCAGCACTGCCATGCCAGAGGTGGCAATGAGGTAGGCAAGACACCCAGGTTAGCAGAGGTGGGGGTGTGCAGTATGGTGGGGCAGCAAAGGGAGGCTGAGTGCTTTGCTGGTAAGCACTTCACCTCACAGAATAAAAAAGCAGTGTACCTAATACCAACTGACCCTTCAGTGCACCCCATTTTCTCAAGCATGACACCCTATCACTGTGGACTCCTGAGTGGGCTTTGGCAGAGCATTTAGACCCAGGGTGAAGAAGGTTGTGGGGGCCTTGGTTATAGCAGAAGCAGGGGAGCAAGCATGGAAGGTGATGTGCTGGCATGCTTGGTGGACTTTTGGGTTGCACTGGGCCACAGTTGAAAGAAGGGGAGCATTGCATGTAGGCTAGTGCTGCTGCAGTGTCCTACTCATTGAAGCTGCTCCCCCTGCAATGAGTAGATGGTGGTATGCTAAGAGCTGTAGCCATAGTTTTGTGAGTACTAGTTGTTACACTCCTCTCATTTCCACTGTCATCTATGTCTCTCTCACATTCCCGCCTCATCATTCGTTGACCGTCTTTCCATTTCTCAACTCCAAGCATCCACCCTGACCTGTCCTCCATCACTACTTCGGTCCCACCTCAGATCTTCTGAAGTCACACTATGTTTAGTACTCAGACTTAGTGATATGTTGTATAATAATAGCCTGCCTTCTGTAGATCTCATCTTACCTCAGGCTTGGTCTTCTATACTTAGAGCACTGAAGTAATTACGAAGATTCTCCTTTAGGACATGTAGGATAGCAATTGCCTTAGTATTTAGATAGCTCATAAAGTAAGTAGAACTTAGCTTTACAATCATTTGTACATAGCACAAGAATAGCAAGGACTGTCTTCCACTTTATCTTCTTGCTGCATGAGAGCTCTACCTGCCTCGACAGGATAACTGGCATAACAGCTAAACCTATGGAGTAGCCTGCAACCTTACAAGTTGTATCTCTCCCTAGGCAGTCCCTGTGAGATTTCCAGCCAGCCTCTAGTTCTCCCCGGAGAACAGACAGGCATTCTGCTTCAGAAACTTAATAGTGCTGGGGTGTCTTAGGACAGTATCTCTCCGCACTGAGATGACATGTAGAAACTGTCTCTATGTAACACTAGTGGCCAGCACCCCAGCTTTGTGGCCATGAAGTCAGTGGTGCCATGAGATGATGGGAGAGGAAGAACAAGGTACACTGGCATGCAGTGGCCTACTAAATCAGGAATGACATCACTCCTGTGAGTCACCCCCTGATGCCATTCCACATCAATCCTCCTTTATCCACATATCCTTGCCTATCCTTGCCCATTGCTGTTTATCCACATTGATCCCTCATTCCTCTCATTATGGTCTGCCATGGAAAAAAGAGATTGGGGAAATCCCTTCCCTATCTGACTCCTGCATATGAGCACTCATCAACCCCATCCAAGATGAGCTTGAAGCAAATTAAGTTTACTACTGGCGAGATTCTTGAGGCTATGGAAGGCAACAGTGAAGCTTGTGCCCATCTTTCCATGGCCACTACACAGCACACCCAGGAACATTTCCTTGACTATCTTCAGCAGCATTGCATTCCCCAGCACTTTCCAATTGATAAATACTCCCATTCAATCATATTCTATTTTACAACATAGATAAACAATAGCTCCCAAAGTTATCCCAACATCTTTGCAGCCCTTGCATACTGACACAAAGAAAAAGTCTATACCAATTGGTCCAAGAAGCAATTCATTGAAACAGCAGAAATCAACTGGAAGGCTGTTGACAAGGAGGTGATGCTCAAGTCTATTCCAGAGTATACATTACCAGCATTAAGCAAACCCTACCCACCTCCAAAAGCCTTTATGGCAGAAACTGTGGTAATCAAGAAGCATCATGCAAAATTCCTCCTGTATGACAAGTTGCATGACAGGTGTGATACCTGCAAACCCATCATTATACTCAAGGAAAAACATCTCCAGCTTGATCTTGGACCTAGTCAAGATGTGTGTATTTATGATGAAGCTGATGGAACACTGATCTGCATTGTTGTCCAAAGTGTTTGCAAGAATCCCAATGCTGTCAAGTTTGTAGATGATGCTATTGAGAAGGCAGTTGAGATGAGGAAGACAAGCCATGTGAGTACTCAATAGCTTACTCCTTGCCTAGATAATTGAATAGATATCACAAGATGGGTGATCCAGGGTCACTTCCACTGGTGGGACTTTCCTGTGGCCTTTGGAGTGATGTTTTGCTTGGTTGGGTAAAGAACCTTAAATCCAAAAAGATTGCACCTGGAGAATTGGAGGAAATTGAGCAGAAATTGAGCTCTGCTTATGCTTTATTCTGGAACCTTATGCACACTGTTGTACCACCCAAAGTTATTGAAGACTTCAACCAGTACCTGAAATATCTTGGAGTCAAGTGCATGGATGGTGCTGGAGCAATGGAGCATAATCTTGAGACAGGAGAAGGAGATTACATGGTCAGCATACCAGGATATGAATTCACTTTCCATGGTGCACAACTTGCCCCTCCTACAGGTGTCTGTGCTCACAATTACTGCCAGTGAGTTTCCTTTTCTGCTGAGCACATTCTGCAACTCAATTCACAACAAATCTATAGCCACACTCACTATGAACATCAACTACATATATATTCAATTTCTTGGTGTACAAGTTGCACAATTGACAAGTCAGCTTCACCTAAGGATAACGGAGGCCATTTCTACATTGCTTCACATGGTATATGCATCCAGGCAGCTTCCAATACTCTCATTATTTGGAAGCCACAGCTTTGGCATGGCACTACCCTCAATTACCAAAACTCATGGAATATGTGCACAACACAATTCTCAACCCATGGGATGGGCTTTGTCACTTCACCTTGACTGCCAAAGGCATGGAGATTATATAAAGAAAAGCAGATTTCTCTTGAAGAGGTAGAAAGGATGCTTTTGGAGCATGAGCCAGATGATGAAGACATTGGTGGTGACACCAGTGGGAATGAGCAATGCCCAACCCCTCTGGTAGGTTGGCTCCTGGATAGCAACCCAGGCAAGGATAGCTTTGGGAATGACATCCCCCAGCCTACCAGCAAGCCAATGTTGAAGAAAATGAAGAGGAGGAGGAGCAGTAGTGGGCCTGACAAAGCTCTTGAACTGGAACTCCAGTGATCCCAGCACACTCATCATCCCCCCAAGAAATTGAATCTTTGAGTTGGCAATGTTGCCTGCTCAACTTATGCCTGTTCGCTTACTGTGTACTTGTTATGTAAAATAGAGTGTCATTGAAAAATTATTCAAGTATGCAGTGTTCGAGGTCCCATTGCCTACATTTGGTATTGTCATCATCCAGCAGCCTCAGGCTGGCATTTGGTGAAATCACCTGTGTACGCAATGCCAAAGTCGGCTCTGGGTGCTCCGCTGAGGCTGGTCACTCCGGCTTTCCATACACTGCTGGAGCACGACTATATAAGACTAGTAGATATCCTGTATTTACATGTCAAAATATCAACCAACCTTATCTCTGAACCAGGTATCTTGAATATCATATCTCTTAATATTTGAGAGATATCATACATATCACTCAAATATAAAAAGCTGAGGAAGTCAACATATCACTCGAATATATTTATGCTAAAGATATTTACTGTCTCTACTGATTATATTAACAGCCCATATCAGAATTATTACCGTGTTACATATGGTGTGAATGATAGGTAAGATATATTGTTAGGAGATACACAGAACAACAATGTATTGTTTCGTGTATCTCCCATCAGGATATCTTATTTATTGTCCGTATCATATGTAACTTGGTAACAGTTCTGATATGAACTGTTGATATAACCCATAGATACAATACATATCTTTTGTCCAGATATATCAGTTGATATGTTAGTTTCCATAGCTTTTTATATCTCCATAAAATGTATAATATCTATTGAATATTAAGGGATAAGATATCAGTCAGAAATTAAAAATATCTGATTCTAAGATAAAGTTTGCTGATATTTTGACATGTAAGTACAGGATATCTGCATGTCTTACATAATCGCACACCAGCAGTGATACGTCACAGGGCTGGTGTCACATGACATGTACATAAGCGGATTGAAATAAATCCAAGTAGTGCTCGACCTGTAGATCTTTCTTTACAGATGGCCGCGAATACAACCTGCCCGTATTGCCACTCGACCAATGGCGACAAGTCTCCCTCATTCCACCGAGCTTCGCGGGACGAGACCAACCTCATCTACGAGGAGGTACATCGGCTGGAGGCTCTCATTACCCAACTTCACCAGGAGAAAGCGGCGTTGCTTCGAAGACTGAATAGTATTCAGTCTGCGTCACGTTCTCTACCTCTAGAAACACTCTCCCTCATTTTCCAGTATGCTGTCTTGCCCAGTCCGGGAGGGGAAGAGAAGGAGGGGATGCTTATGAGCACAGTATTTGCACCTCCTCACAGGAACCGATATTTTCAGCTGGTCCTCGGCAGTGTTTCGGCTCGATGGCGTGATGTCGTATATTCTACTCCGCAGTTGTGGGCACAACTCTCTTTTGCCATAACACCCGAAAGCTTGGAGCGCCACTCTTCCTTCATGGCACTTGCACTAGGAAGATCCGGCAGAATTCCATTATCCCTCGACTTCAGTTTCCCGCGATACCTAGACTTTCCCCCAGATTCGACCTTCACAAACCCGCATACAGACGAGTTGTTGTCCGACCATTTATCAAGAGTGAAGGAGTTGCGTCTCATTAACCCTTCTCAGAGGTGGTTCACCACAGTCCCACAGCTATCCCAAATAACTAAATTGACTGTTGGTTTTGACGCCGCTCGCAATGGTCTGGAGCTATGGCTTACGGGCCTAGTATCCCTCCGCTACCTCGCCCTTACGCGTGTCCTGGGCAGAGTCCAACTTCCCTCAGGTTCCCTTGTCACCCGCTTAAAGCTGGAAAACATCCCCATTGATACCTGCGTCCAACTGTTCTTCCAATGTCCCAAATTGTCTGTTTTCGCTGCCCTCCCGAGCGAATGTGTGGATGATAGTCACCCTCAGACGATGCACCCAATGGCATTCCAAGACCTCGAGGTTTTCGAATGGGGAAGGACGACCTACCCTGGAACGTGGAACCAAGCTTTACTCCAGTATGCCCATCTCCCAATACTCGGGTTCTTCGGGTGGGATAATAAGGCGTTTCTGGACTTGGACTTGGACTTCATATCCTTTCTTGAGCGTCTGCCATCGACACTACGAGTACTCAAACTCAGGTCATATACTGAAGATTTCTTCATTGACCTTATCCCGGAGACACTTCCAATAGAACACCTCGTGTTGGATGCTTGTGAGTCAGCTTTTATTTTTGAACTTATGGATAAACTTGCACGGACTGGGGAGCCAAAGATGTTTCCTCGGTTGCGGAAACTCACTCTTCGTAATCGAGGGTCGTGGACTTCTGTTAGCGGTATCATTGGATCGGTTGCTGAGATGTTGGAATCGCGACTGGAGGAGGCTGATGATTTCTATTTGGAGGTTATTTCAAGTGGTGTGGAATTATCTAGTGATGCGGTGGAGAAACTTCGAGGGATGGAACCAAGGTTGACAATGAGGGTGATTTGAGTACATAGAATGTTTGTTGCGGAGGCTGTGGTGAACGGTTGGTTCTGCATGTATAATACATGACACAAGGTGAGATTCTGTTACGCTCAAGTCTTAAGCCTCTGTTGCGGGAGTAGCTCGTTTCGAGTTTTCAGTAGTGGCTCGCATACATTCTTTTGTTAGCCATCCGGAGTTGGGGTCATTGCAGAGAGCATTTAGACTTACGAGGTATGGGACCAGCGGGGGTGGAAGGGAGCGTAAGGCTCGAGTCACAATGCAACACCTAGCTAGTGTATTAGAAACATACAACTCCGAAGCCTGACTCGAACACGGTTGTATGTTGATTTCGTTACCAGTGTGGTCCGGGTACGCGTCGTCCATCTATTCAAGGCAAATTTGTTTATCATCCGGAGGAATGAGAATATCGCATCTTCATCTTCTGTGACCTTCTGGTCAGTCACCGTCATAAGAATCCTCCTCCATCATAAGTTTGACTCGACAGGTGGACGAGCAAATTTGTAATTTTCCCAAGCATTTCGCCGAAAGAGATGTTAATAGGCACACTACGTTTACGTTATTTTATTTATCTGGTGGGGCTGTTCGACTTTCGGCGGCTGCCTACGGCAGTCTCTTGGTCTGGCTGGATGCGCCCTTTAAGCGCGACTCGGTACGTTGATATACTGTGAGCGATGATGGCACGGGGTGACGTAACCAAATTTCGGGGGTCACGTTCACGCGCCAGGGTCACTGCAAACACCCATTCTTTCGAGCTTCTTGCGACCAAGCACCTCTGCTTCGCTGATCATGCATGTTCCCCACATCCCACCTTGTTGAAATTAATGTCTTCCACAACTCCCTCATGGCCTTCGCTCTACAATCCTGGCTTAGAGATTCTTCACATTGACCACGATTCACCGGTCCAGCCCGGCGGTGCTTATCTCTACCGCGCAAATGGTGTGCACTGCATTGATGTACGTTTGCAGTCGATTGACACTCATGAACCCGCAGATATATTTCGTTTCACGTTTTACTGGACCCTCATTTTCTATACCCCCTTCTTTTTCGTCTGTGGATTCTACGCCTTTTGCAACTACGCCTTTCCACCTCAACACACTCCCTACCAACTCCTGTCCCTCCCATCCCACCAATCCCGTGAGGACAGCTCCAGCATAGACCGCGAGCACCTAGCGTACGGAGATGAAGCCAGCGCATATGTTCCCTTACAACCCCTTCACTCCCCCCATTCCCCACTGGCCCTACGAGCAACTCCGACCTCACAAAGATCAACTGTAAAGACTCATAAGAAAAACGAGCGCCGCTCACGCGTGACGCTTGCAATTCTTGTCCTATTGATATTTCTGGCCTTTGGCCTCGCTGGGGCTGTCATCGGTTCCGCGGTTCTGGGATTCGCGGTCATGGGGTTGTATCGGGCAGCTCACTTCAACATGTCGACGTGAGTGTCTAGTAACACCTACTTTATCATTTGACAAATCGACTTCCAGGTGGATTCCATTCCTATTGGCCGTGATCCAGGTGCTCGTGGGTTTGCTAAGGTACTTGTCATTTCTTGCACCGATTCACGCAGTTGACCTCTTTCCAGTATCTGGCCTTCAATCATTGAAATCATCTAATTTAACCAATCCTTCTTACATTGAATATTCTCGGATCTTGTTTATCTTGATGGCTTTGCAATACCGGAGTCGATTCTACCATGCCTGTTGCGATCTCCCGAGGCTTAAATTGTGTAAAGATCGCAGTAATTCGCCCACCGGCGCAAATATCTCGATACCATTTGCTTGCTGGTATGTGCGTCTAAAACGAAGCAGTCCTGAATCACGAAGAAAAGCTTTTGGCAACATTAACATACGTCTTCAAATAGTGAGAGAACATCAGCGAGAAGTACCAGTGAGAGAGTCTGAGGTAATGAGCGGAATACAGGGACCAAAAAGCATACAAATTTGCAGGAGCAAGAAGACTAAGAGTAAGAAAATGGGTAAACGCCTCATCTTCGGTTACAACACAAAACAGGAAGACGGGAACCGAAAAGCACAACTGAGAACGTGGGCAATCCCGGCAACAGAAGTACCAAGGCATCAACCTGCGATCAACCTTATATCGGTTGACTCCAATCAACCCACTTGCCGTCTTCCACAACTTCCAGCTTAAGTCCTCCGTCCACCATTTCCCTGAATTTTTTCCATACCGCCTTAACTCTCTCCAGCCGACATTTCGTTAGCTCAAGTCGGAAATCTGGAATTCCTATGATCTTCCTCCTCCGTCGTACGGTGTCCATGAAATATCTCGGATAGAGAATGACTCTTCCAGTGCCCGAGTCACCACCAATTCCAACATCCTGGGTGTATTGGACAATACGACAGATACGCACTTTCCTTAGCCCTGGGAGCACAAAATCGTTCGGGACAGAAGGATCATCACTGCCAGAGGCTTGAGATAACAAGGTGAAGATATCCTGGGCGAAGTCCCGGTAGCATTTCAATAATGTTATCTCCTCAACATGGGAGAGACGGATTAACATGTCGCGGAGTCGAAGACGTTCGTATCTGAGAGAAGTGACGAAGTCACCGTGGAGAGCGAGGGAAGAGAGGGATGGGGGTAGATTGGAGAAAAAGTCTACGACTGCTTGTTCCGACTCGTTCGGGAAACCGGCCCATTCAAGGTACTCGAGATTCGGCAAACGGATCATCCGAAGGAAGGTGGCGCTTCCCAGAACATCATCCCAGCCGAATCGTTTGATCGTAGGACATATGAGCGGCCGCTTGAACAATCCAGAGATAGCGTTTGGGTTGGAGTGGTTTCGAGGGGACCGGACGTAATATTCGAGGAGGGAGGTGCAGGAAAGCAAAAGTGTGATGCAGTTCTTCAGCTCAACCCCCCTTAAGCGAATCACAGTGAGGTTGGTGGGGAAGAGTAATTGCCACGTCGTGGTAGCATTCACGAGGGTAACGCGACGGAGTGATTCCAATCCCTGGAGTACAGGAGCCGAGCCCGACGGGAGAGGATAGTCCCAACCGATAGACAGGTCAACCACATTAGTGAGCTTTGGACCAATGTCAAGGAGCCACTCTTTTGGAGCACCCGCTATCCGCAATGTCCGTATATTCCCAGCTGTGTTCCCAAACAGCACACTCTTGAGGGGTTCTAGGCTCAAATCGTCGGGACCTGCAACGATCCTCGCCAATAAGGGAGAATCCCTTTCATCAGAAAAATATATCTCTTCATTGTACCTCCGCAGGTCAAGCTCCAGAGCAAAGCCAAGGCGTTTGGCGTTCGTCATGTAGAGCCCCAAACGCGCAGCATCCTTCTTTACGGTTTTGTATGTCGGCTCGACTGCCAGCGTTGTCCACAATCCAGGATCGGACCATGCGACCTGTCTCCATTGACTTGAAACCGCACCAAGAATCAGAGGAAAACGGCGGTAGCTCAAGTCCTCTTTTTCTCTCGATCGTATAGGCCAACCTACATCAAAAGGGTTACGGTCCGGATCCTCGCAGAAGATTCGCGAGCGAAAGTCAATTGACGGACACGCGAACTTGAATATGGCCGCGAGGATTTCGTTAGGGAGAGATCTCGTAGCTGATCCCAGAGCATTGGCTTTTCGCAGGCACTGTGCGCGTTCATCAATGGCTCGTTGAATGACATCGTTCCAGTGATCTGCATGCTGGAGTAGAGCCTCATAGTCCCCGCCTAAGCTTTGGGGTCCAGTTGGGTTCGGCTTGTAGTCGTGTAGGCCGCATTTGTTTTGAAGACACATGAGGAAGTAGTGGAATATCGTGTTGGGGAACAGGAGGTGCTTGTGAAAACTTCTAAAACGCGTCGAGGACAAGATGCTGGGACGCGTTTCATAACCAGGAAGTCTACTACGTCGAGATGTTTGCTGCTGTAGGTGTAGGAGAAATTTGCACGTGTTTTCATTAGCTCACAGATCCATTGACCACATTGGCCACAGTGAGTATTCCTGCTACAAACCTTTCAGAGATACCATCAGCCGGGCGTTGCTCATAACCCTTAGGATCCGTCATAGATACCAGAGGGCAAATAAAGCGCAACCCAAGTGTGCGTAGCATCTAAGTAAGGCGTTGTTCTATCTGTATTCGGAACATTCCTACTAGTAGGGGCATGTTGGGAGGGCACAAGATGCCTGGGCAAGAGATTTTTTTTTCATGGTTAGACCTTTCTACAAACCTGTATGAACCGATCGTTCGCAGTCCGTAGCCCTCTTGCAATCAGGTGTTCCGAACGGATTACTTCCGGAATGTTAAAAGTTACTGTGGACGTCGTAGTGACCGGACGAGGGACAAACAGCCCAGCACCTTCCCGCAGGTGTTGGCAAAGAAGAAATTAGGATGATCTAACATCCTTCAATAATTTCCTCACCATCAGTTTCTGATTCCGTTGTATCATCACCTGAGGCGACGACCATAACCACAAGCAAGAGATATGAACGCACCTACGTACATTTCAACTGAAAATCCTACCTGAGATATGTTTACGAGGACGATATACGCAGTGATTCACGTCCCTAGAAGGCGGCCTGTGGAAGCCAAAGTTCAAATGCAGGTAGCACGACCCCTTAGGCGGGCTTCTCGCGACCACCCTCGAGCACACATACCCACAAACCTATTCCGGTATACGAGCCTATGGAGATTCGAGCGACTGTGATGATGGGGTTTTTGTGAGAATGATTTGTCCATGCGATCTAATCCGGATCCTCCTGACGATATGCTGTGTGGTTTTAAACCACTGGGCCTAAGTTGCATGGTTTGCTACTGAGTTGTGTTAGGAATTGAGCTGACCTATGAACCGTCAAGGGGGAGGTCATGCGCCTGTCCTGCTACACGACAAGTGCCATGTTTCAACTTTGGTCTTGATCCTTATCCGCGGACTTCGGACGGTGGCACAAGTGAAGAAGATTTGCACTAGCCCATTCAAGTCATTGCATGTTCCAACCATCTGACCCTAGCATCGCTGAAGTGCGACATTCTAGAGTGTGAGTAGGAATATACGGAGCCACAGATGACAAACACTCCAGGGGGATGGCCCCTGGCTTCAATCAAAGCTTGCTAAAATTGTTTACTTTCCATTGTTATTGAGACTATGCAATTCCATCAACAGTCTAATAGGTGACAACGCTCCAATGATCTGTGCATTGGACTAAAGTAGAGCCATCCAGGCTTTGGGGCCCAGTTGGTTTCCCTTGTAGCCACGTGGGCCTATATTTTGGCTGAAGGTACATAATGAAAGATAGTGGAATATAGGGTAACGGACTAGGGAAATGGAAGGTGCCTAATGTTTCGGAAAGAAAGCTCCGGGAAACGCAGGGGAAAGTGCAGAATAGGACTAGTCGAGGAGGCGTAAATGAGACCAGGGTTTCTGGCACGTACAAATGCATGCCGGATGTAGGTAACTTCGAGGCCATCCAGGCTGTTGCAGGTTGCAATGATTTGATTCTGACATCACTGAAGAGTACAGCATTTCAGGGTATGGGTAAGGGGGGTATGCAAAGTCTACAGATGATAAACACTCCGGAAGGATAGCCCCTGTCTTCAATCAGGACTTGCCGAAGTGGTTGACTTTCCGTTGCTGTTGGGACTATTTAGTTCCACGAAATGTGGTTCATCAACAGTCAAAAGGATGACAACAAATGACAACGCTCCAATGATCTGTGTACTGAACCAAAGTAGAGACATCCGGGCTTTGCGGTCCAGCACATTGATTGAAGGTAAATAATGAAAGACTAACGGAATGTAGGGTAACGGTTTGGGGAAATGGAAGGGGGCCTATAATGTTCGGGAGGAAACTCCGAGTCTGGGAAAACGGGGCGTACGGACACATATCAGGTGTAGGGTAAAAGGTACGTATTCTTAGATTACCTTGTATCGTGTGTAGTTAATTACTTATGTAATTTAATCTATTTTGCCTTGACACCTATCATTCCAAGCTGTCGATTATATAACCTTGAACATTCATTCGTGTTCGACGTCCTAACTTCCAGCGCCGGCTTCAAGCTGAGGTGAGTCGGGTCAGGATTTAATGCCACCGATTCAGACCTATTTACTAGCCACATCACGCATTGTCCATAGTAGCTCCATGATAAGATCGTAGAATGATGTACTGTAGTACGTATATTTACTGGCGTTTATTTTAATACACCCGCATCTAACGAAGATCTTTGGCCTTTAGGAGGAGCTCACTACCTCTGTTTTTTCCGGCGTTTTATAACAGCTATATAAGCGCGTCCAAACTGCAAACAGACCAGGATTGACCTGACCATTCCTCACGGACATTATGCTGCCCCTGCATTCCCCAGAAGAGGAAATAGGTTATATACACGGCGAGATGCGCCGACTAGACAACGCCATTCAACGACTGCACGAGGAGCGTGCTACATTGTTACGAAGGCTCAACGCGGTCCAAGCAAGGACACGGGTCTTCCCACCCGAGACACTCTCCCTCATCTTCCAGCATGCATGCACTCGGAATCACCACCCAAACCCAGAATCCTTCCCTTTCGAAGAACGAGGTGGTCGCGCCCAGTGCGACGAGCACACGAGCAAGTTCTTTCATTTGCGATTGGCGGCAGTGTCATCTCTCTGGCGGCAAATTGTGTTAACAACTCCCCAGTTGTGGTCACACATCAACTTCGAATCGAACGATGACCGCTCCCTCTTGAAACTCCATTTCGACAATTCCGGCAGTCTTCCTCTCGATCTCGCTCTTTCCGAATTCCCCGACCCGGATACGTCGGCAACCTTGCCTCCAATCACATCCGAGGATTTCGTCCGGAAGAATTTTGCGCGTGTTAGAAGTCTACATTTATCCGCTTCTCCAGAGAGCTGGCTGGCCTTCAGTCCCTACTTGACAGGACTAGTCGAGCTAACTCTGAGTTTTGCGCACGAAACGCCCTCTCGTAGCATCCCTCCAACGAGTGGGATTGACTTGGTGCTCCCGAGTAACACGCACCTTCGCAGACTCAATCTTTACCACGGATTTTACAACAGGATCGAGTTACCGTGGACTATGATCACAGTGCTCAACCTGCATGACATAGCAGCCGATGTATGTGCACAAACAGTTGTCAGGTGCCCTAACCTGACCGAGCTATTCTTCGACGTGAAACCGTGCCGAAGGGCTGGTGACGGCTCCTCTTTGTCCCAGCCGGTGACCCTTCACAATTTGCGTACGCTAGGATGGGTTTACCACGCAGACCCGTGGAGCTGGGCAGTCCTGAATTGTCTTCAGCTGCCTGCACTCGAGGCTCTTACTTGGCTCGAAATGTACTTGGGGCCTTACGATGAGAGTACAGTTACCTTTTTCAAACGTTTGCCTTTGACCCTCTCCTCCCTGGAACTCCAGGATGTTTCCGTTTGGTCCTCAAATGGGCCCACCATCCTGGATATTCTCCCGTCTCATGTCAATTTGGAGAGGCTCCGATTGGTTTATTCTGACACCGACTTCATCCTTCGCGTCGTTCGCAAGTTGACACCGGTAGGAGGGAATCAGGAACCGAGTACTCATTCGTTCCCCAAACTTCGGAAATTGACGATTAAGGGGAATAGGAACGTCTCTGGGCTGGATGAACCTCTAGACCGCCCAGATGTTTCTAATACCATGTTGGGGATGGTGGAAGCTAGGAGTAGGGAGTATCCGAACACTCACCTCCGAGTGGAGTTTGTTTGGTTACATTTCGTGTGGACGCTCAGGGATCGGAAACGGTTTCGGGAGTTGTTGGATGATGGAGCGCGCATAGAAGTTGCTGAAAGATTTGAAGGCCAGAAGCATTGGGAGATATATTCATAGGACGTGACTCAGAGGCTGGCTAGTCTGTTCGGTCATATCTACCTACATATCTTTGTTTGATGCTCAGCTGGATACATATGCTCTTAGTAGATCGTGGCGCTGTTATTTATGTACCTCCCCTGGCTCATGTTTTCAGTCCGATCAATAAGGAAAAGCTTTCAATGCTGCTATCGTGCGATAACAACCGTACATCACGGAACTGAGGCACATTGAACTAACTCATTTCGATCTTGGGTGGCGCAAATACCTGAGAGAGGATCCCAGAGGATCCCAATCCATTCATTCATGCCATTTCTGAGTCGTGTTTATGTCTACCACCGTGTGCGCTCTTCAAAGCCAGTCAATGACTTCCCGATCCTCGACCACCTCCAACCTTATTCTCTCCATGGCTAAGCTCTCAAACCTATCTAGACCCTCGGTGTCCGGTCAATCGTAACTTGTGAGGACTCCAAAGGGAGAATACCCCATGAAAGAGGCTCAAGTACATGCAAAGGCATGAGTACATGACATGGTAACATCCTACTGTCAGAATCTTCAGGTTTAGCACATATCTCCTACGTTTCTGCGTCTCAGCATACAGAACACGTTGCCAAGTGCCCTCGCGTCACACCAAGAGAGATTTCACCTTGTCCTTTTCAATTTCACAGGGTGAAATGCGACGAAGAGAACGGCATTTGTTCAGGTAAAATTTGCTTCCCAGTTTCAACGCACAGAAGTTGCAGTCTACCCCAAACGCTGAATAGCATTCATCAGGGCACGATAATCAGCTCCGAGGTATCGACGATTGACTGTGCCAAATGGTTCTTGATCCTTACCATACTTACGGTAAGAACAGGATACAGCTCTGGAGGAGTGTCGTCCTTTTCTGGATGACATGAGGCGGTTGATTCAGGATGCGCCTGAGCATCGAAACTTCTGGCGAATGGATGTAACCTCGTCCAAAATGGAGTGGAATGAGGTTTGCATAAAGGTGGCGTTCATATGGTATGAAGGTTTTAGCAGGAATTCGAGGATCCGAAATCTAGTGCAATGTCTTTCGATATGCGCCGTTTGAAGGCGAGAATGACGAAGCTTATTTTGGTCGACAGCGCTCAGCGCTTGGCCACAGCCTGGGTTGCTAAAATGAGTTGAAATGCCTGTCGTCTGGCTCCGGGATGAAATTCTGTCGCATATTCACTCCTTGCAACTGTCAACGTTGAATACCGATCTTCAAGGCAGTGCCGTCCCTCAGCCCTATTGACAGATCTCTTCCTTGTTCCAAGGAGCGGAGGATGGAGGGAAACTCATGCAATATATAAACACGAACTCTTGGCACGGTGCTTTGCTGGTAAGTATCCAATGACGGCTCTTCCGAGCGTAGTAGTTCGGGACGGAGAGACGCGAAGTTACACAGGTACCGGTGGATTTGTTCGAGACAAGTAGCTGGATCCAAGATTTCTAACTATGCAGACGACTGCAGCATTTTATTATAGAAAGAATTGTTGATTTCATGACCAAATCCTTGCTTATGTCTACCCCCTCGCCAAAATGCTCCTAGGTCCGCTTCATAACCAGTCGGCGACGTCCCCATCCTCCACAATCTCCAATTTAATGCCCTTCCTCACCAACCCTCTAAGTCCTGCCTGTACTCTGAGTGTCCAATCCACCACGACTTCGGTAAACACCAACTGGAAAGAGTCTCCCGCGACCAAGCGACGCTCCAGCATGGGCAACAAGGAGCTAAAATGCTCGGGCTCCAGCTCTGACTCAGGGTGAATGTAGCAGTTGTCGTCACCCTCGTGCAGCATTGTACACTTTTCCACCGTCAGAGTCTTGAGCTTCGGCATAAGTTTGGTGGCCGTGGTGGTAGTTCCAGTGGGCGTGAGCTTGGAACATACTTGGGCAAGCGTGATCCCTGCGCACTCGGAGAGAATGAGATTCTCAATGGATGAGTCGGGGGTGAAGAAATGTGAATAATTTGTGTGTTCCTCGATCCCCTGGGCCCAGTTAAGCTCCAATGTCGAAAGAGTACGAGACGCCCGGGCAAAGAATGTTGCCTCAGCGGTTCCTCCGAAATCCAACCACAAATCTGTCGTTCGCAATATACGTAGTGCAGGAGTGCGCACACATTCGAGGAATGCGGAACCCCAGTCATATTTTGAGCGGTGCCAGCGGATCACCTCCAAGTGCTCAAAAGTCACTGGTGTCCCGAACCACGAGGCCCTGAGGGAATCATCGAGTGGCCTGAACGGCGCTGCCAGACTGTCGAGATAGAATTTGACAATGTTGGGGCACCTGAACAAGAGTTTGACAACAGTGTCGATGGGTAATGATCCCAGATCAAGGACCGTGATGGAAAAAGGGAGTTTGTAAGGTGGCCTCTCCAACATAACGGTATCACAGATAGCGAATCGGCGGAGAGACTGGCATTTATTGAGACGAAGCACCTCCACCGAGCTCCTACATCTAAGGGGCCATTCAAGCATGAGGTCCACAGCGGCCGTTAACTTGTCAAAATGAGAGTACCACTGCGAGTCAGATGGTGGATTGCACAGTATGAGGGTTTTAACCCTGGGCAAATTTGCAATAAGGATGGGGTCTACAAATTGATCAACAAGTCCACTTGAGGTATATTCCATTCCGGGGTAAGAGAAAGCGAGGTGCAGGGGAAGGTTCCTCGAATTCTTGAGATAGGGAATCAAGAGGAAAGGATCGAACTTCTTTCCGGTCGTCCCTTTTATGAAGAAACTTGCCGATGTCCACAAGGATGGAGTCGAGTGGACCACTTCTCTCCAGTGCAACGATACTGCACAAAGATTCAATGGAAAGTGGCTCCTGACAGCTCGGGGGAATTCATCTGAATGAGAGAAGGAGATGGATTGTGGGGCAGCCAGCTTGAAGATGAAAGAGAGTACTTCAGGGGGAAGTTTCCCGCTGGGGGATTGGATAGTGTTCATTATTGGTTCCCAAATGTCGGAAGCGAGCAGGAGAGTGGTGGTGTGTTTCGGTATGGGAAGCTCTGCACAGATTTTGAGCCTTCAAAACGAGGTGATGCGAGATTGATGTATATCATCAGTGAAAGGGCTCAGACCTGGCAAGGGCTAACAAGTCACCATAAGATCTACCAGTGACGTCCAAGCACCGCC